>JAYMFT010002702.1:0-32268 GCA_038088735.1 Panulirus argus | reverse complement strand
AGCTGTTCACCTTCCCATAGGGACGGGTCCATAAAGTGGGTAGCTGGGATAGGCAACAAAAAATGTGTGTGTGTGTGTGTGTGTGTGTGTGTGTGTGTGTGTGTGCGTGCGTGCGTGCATGCGTGTGAAGACATGGGAAATATGTACAAAGTTCAGAGATGGGGCAACATGTATGAAAAACTCTCCAAATAATACACAAAGAATCATCACATACACACAGATCCAAAAATCCCTGCAAAATAAAAACACTGTAAAGTGACAATTCCCCCACTTGAAGAAAAGATGCAACAGTATGCTACATACTCAATATAGTAACTTCTTGTAATATTAAGATACTTTCAGTTTCACATATATCAATGAGAGTGTCTAACAGAAATTCATTAAGACTTACCATCAAACGACCATTTCCTCATATTCAGGAAAAAATTGTCTCTCCATCTCAGAAAAAAGTGAACACTCTCATAACTATATATACAGAAAAAGATTGAGGATCACCTTAACTCAAACCTGGTGTTCCCAAACTAAGCTCATCTATATGATATTGACACAGAGGCCTAGAGAAAGGAATCTACGAATTTATAAATAAGCACAATTCCCAACTTATCAGGAATGTTGACCGAAGTTTTTGTTATGAAAATCATCCCATTTTTCAGAAAGACTGGCCCGGGTTGCCAGTATCACTCTCTTAAAATAAGTACAATCTTTCACATACCAACACTACTGTATCACATATTTTGTAACTCATATCATCATTTTCAACTCATGCTTGTAATATTTGTAATAAACATAAAGAAACCACTATATTTAGGAGTTTATATACAGTATCTTCATTCTTTGGTAAATATCATTGATATTCATTCATCTATCCATAAACCTAACTCTGTAAAACTCTAATGGGCAATCATCTATACAGACAACTGATAAAATACATATAAAACAACAGCAAAGACTAAACAACATACTTCTCCTAAACTCTTGTGAACTGAGAGTACTGTAAATCAGGACTTCCATTAATCGTTTACAATCTCCATGTACACTAAAAGATCTGGAAAATGCTTATAATTCTTGTTACATCCAATAAGATCTACAAACCATATCTCTTTTGCACAGTCAGCAATCATTCCTTCAACAGCACCTAGTAACATAAATTATGATCTTAATAAGTCATTACATCAGTCAGTCTCTTGGGTCTGACCTACCTATAGAGCCCCTCTTCAGTAACTTCTATATTTTTAATGATTATAATAGCTTAGAATGTCTTACAGTCAAGTAAAGCAATAAAGATACTTAAATTACTATGACAAGTCAAAGTCTTTGTAGTTTAATAATTGCAGTAATTCATGTTTCCCTGAATGGAAGTGAAGTATTTAAAGCACAGGGTAAGTCAAATACAGAATTCATAATATTCAAGCAATCATAACAATGAAAATACTCTTGGTGATTAAGACTTTTTTCTTAGACAATGAATCTTTTGATATACACAAAATCTGTACTTACTCAAGCTTGCCCTCAAGTTTCGTAATGTTGCCCTCTAGCTTAGCTATCAATGCTTCTTTCTTCCGCAGTTCTTCTCTCAGATTTGACAGGTGCTCAGTTTTTGTGTCCAATTCAGTCTGCAAATATATTTTGATAACTGAGAGTCTGTTTTTCTTCAAAGTGTACATGTTATGTAGACATTTACTCAGTCCGACCTGTCAATTAATCAAATGGACCATTCATCTGATGAAACCTTAACCTCTAATATTGATATCCAAACAACTTAGCAATGGATGGATGTTGTTACTTATTATGAAGCATAATAGAAAGCACTCCAACAGCAAACCTAACAACCAACAGGTAGCACCACAAGTACTGCAGGTTTATTTTGTTATAAGAGAGTTCAAAATTGGTACAACAAGAAAAAAACAACATTACAGGGAACCTGAATGACAATGTATCCCTTTAGTTCACTTTTGTCACATCAGAGCAAAAACTCATGTAAAAAAAAACCTGAAGCCATTGAGCAATAAGTTAAATTAAGCCAATGTTCATTTGGGGGCCAATAACACTACTTAACTGCAGAGCCCTACATTAAATGAAATAGGTACTGGTACACTAAACAGTACTATTTTCTTCATAATTAATCATACTGAGGTTTGCAACCTATATCAGCATTTCTCAACATCATGAAACAAGTGTCCCAAAACCTCTGCACTAACAAATCCTCATTTCATCATGACAGAATACATTTTATTCACCTACTTAGATCAATTCAATTTAGAGTAAATATTAAACTTACATTGAGAAGATCCTTATCATGATCCAAACGGCTTGCAGTATTCCTCATGGCTGCCCCTTCTGCTCTAGACTCAGAAAGTTCTTCATTCACCCTTGACAATTCTGCCTCTAACTCCTTCACTCGAGCCTCAGACATTGATAGCTGATTGAGACGAAACTCAAGCTGATGTTCAGTGTCCCCTATCTCTCCGACTTTCCTTTCCAAGAGTTTTCTGTGGGAAAAGAAGAGGATGTTTTGCTTAGACACCAAAGGATGCACTAATTTACTCCTTAAACAGAAATGTTAGTGGCAACACATATGGGTTTTTCTTAATAAATGTTCATACACATGCCTTACACTATTGATAAAAGCTTTCCACAGCTTCCAGCAGCTTTCCTCCCACATCAGATGTTTGTCACATCTTACACAATATATCTCAAATGATCCAGTCGTACACTTCCTCTAGATCCATAAAAACCACTTATAATTCCTTCCCTTTCTCTATTTCTCACTCAGATTTTTCAAAGCAATAATGGTATACACATGGCTCCACAATACATCCCAATCGACCCTGTTGTACACTTCCTCTACATATAGGACAGTCATCTTTAATCAGCAAAATGGTAGAAGGCAGATCTATAAACTTGTAATTTTTCTACAGTATCCAAGATGGCCCAAGCGATGGCCATCTAATGAAAATATTCTATGACCACAAACTAGTTCTACATTTCCTCTAGGGAATGGCAACAAGAATCATATCCAAATTTCCTCCATGCTTTTCATCATTCTTTTTCTAAGAGACCTGATCATGGATGACACTGCATTTCTTGTGTCACTCATTTCAACCAAGGATAAACCTCTACATCTGTACATATACACATATACCTAAATTCTTGTGTTACCAGACTCTGCCTTTTTAAGGTCAAACCTGATCTGAAAAACCACCCTTGGCAAGGCTCTATCCTTGTCAAATGAACTGACAAAGCAAAGTTGTTTGGAGAAGGTTTAGCAGTCTTGGGACTGCAACAGCCCCTGGATTTTCGAAAAGGAGTCAAAAGTGGAGAGAATATGGAGAAAGGGAAGAACAGATTGGAGATGAAAGGATGGAGTGAAAAAGACTCTGGATGATCAGGGCCTCAACATGCAGGACAGCGAAAGGTGTGCACAGGATAGAGTGCATAGGAACAATGAGGTATACTTGGGTTGTCATGATATGAATGGACTGAACCAAGGCATGTGAAATGGACTAAGGAAAACCATAGAAAGGTCTGTACAGCCTGTGTGTGGATAGGGAGCTGCGGTTTCAGAGCATTATATATGACAGATAGAGCATGAACGCAAGCAAATGAAGCCTTTCTCCGTTTATTCCTAGCGCTACCTCACATATATGGGAAATGGCAATAAAGTATGAAAAATACATAATAATAACCTTCTAAACTCAAGTGTTACTGGACTTCACCTACTCAAGGTTACATCATGAGTGAATATCACCTTTAGTGAGGCTGTATCATTGGGAATACAGTCCCACCGAAGTACGTCTTTCTCCAAAGGAGTTCAAATTTCCCTGCTATTGGTACTGATCCTGTCCAAGGAGCTCCAGGATAACGCCACAATTCTTTCTTAGTAATTATCCTGGAGTAATCATAAATAAATATCTGAATTTACACACTGTGCTACCTCTCATGATAGTCTTTATTTTTTTTGTATTCCCTTTTTATCATAAGACTGCAACTTACTCGAAACTTTAAAATTAACAATATTCAATGTTTGTATCAATGGACAAGGTGGTCTATTCAGAACCTCTGGATGATTCTTTAATTATGGACAATGGTTTCTCTTCATTCTCCTTTTTAATATTTGCTTGTTGATTATATTGTCAGTTTCACTGGCAGATCATGAAATTATCTATCCTGATATCTGATACCAACTGAGCAAGAAATTACTTTATGCTATGAACTTACTTAATCTCATCTGACTGTTTGCCCTGAAGACCAAGCTCATCATGGGCTCGCTGTAGAGCATCCTGTAGACTCTGTACCTGATCCTGCAGAGATGATATTAGAGCAGCCTGAGAGTGTAAGCGCTGCTGTAGGTCTGTTACTGCCCTGCTGCCTTCTTCAGTCTGACGACGGAGGTTTGCTGACTCCTCCTCTAAAGTTGCTTTCTCTCGAATTTGTTGAGATGTTGCTGTCTGTGTATCATTGAATGTGTATTAGGATTCATCCATATGAATGTTATATTCTATGCATGAAATTATCATTAGGATCCTAAATATGGCAAAAAACTTTTTAAATGTAACAAGCAACCAAATTCCATATCATTTCATCTCAAATTTAATGACATTTGATGCAAAAATATACCAATATAAGCCTAGAAATTTTTACCATCAAAATACATATAATGTTCAACTGATCTGAACAAATAACATCTTTAGAGGTAATCTGTATTCTCTTCAAGGGTAAGCAAAGTGTGCTGGTACAGCTAATAAATTCAATCAATAAAACAGACATGACAGTCAACTTCCTGAATTTACATATATTTACACTTCATTACAAAATGATTCAGGAGCATTTTAATACATACCCTCAGTTTTTCCCGAAGCTGATCTCGTTCCTTCTTAACTCTATCTAGGTCAGACATGGCCGAGTCTCGTGCCTTTCTGATCTCCATAATGAAAGCTTGAGTAGATGGTGGGTACCTTTGAGTTGCTGCATCCTGGAGCCTTAAAAACAATAAGCCACTTAATTTTTTTGGGGGGTAACTTCTATCTACAAAAAATCAATTCAAAATATCAGTCGTAAATTTTGTACTACACAGTTCCAATAAAAACAACAAATTGCAAACTGATATTGGCTCTTAGGAAAGCTCACTTTAACTTGGATGTGCATTCACCTCCCTTTTTTTCTTTTTCTTGAAAACTGCTGCTCTCATTCTAAGAATGGCATTCAAGGTAAAGCCCACAAACAAACTTTACCAGTATGTATGCTCAAAACAACAGCTCAAAATGAGAGTAGGTAAATCATGATAAAAAGAATGGGAGGAGTTTCTAAATAATGGTCTCCAGTCTAAAGTGTGTGAGACTCCACACAACAATTCAATATTCATCCCACAGTTTTCTTCTCATGTTGAAGGCTCCAGTCACAGATAAAAGTGCACATCAAGGTCGGGCCCCAATTGAAATATGTAGAATTAAGAGACAGAAAAAGAAAAGACAAGGGAAAGTAATTTTCTTCACATGCCTGGGAATAGCTAATCGCAACAGACAGCAAAGAATATTTTTCAAAGAGAATCAATGGTATAATCAAAGATAAGGAGTACCTATCTGGCAATAGTATCATTTACCACTTTGTAATTTATCTTTCTGACTGTTTATCTTAAAGGAGTGTCTATCCAGTCAATTTACTACCTATTAACTTGTAATTCATCTTTCTCTCTAGTTATCTTAAAGTAATAATTAAGCATCATCAGTATGTTGAACCATTACATGACCAGCAAGATTCATAATCACTTACTTCTCAATGGCAGAATGTAACTCCCGTGTGTGACTGTCTATCTCATTCTTCTCACGTTCAGCTTCTGATAATTTCTCCATGAGAATCCTCACCTGAAGAATAATATTTTCCTTTCATGTGAAAAGCACAAAATCTACCCACAATCTATAAATAATAATTCATAAGTGCATAATGTGTTTTATTTCACTATAGTTATGACATATTTTTGCACTACTTCAGAGTTATAGTAAAAGCAATAAATACCAGAATAAAGTTACTTCAATAACATTGTTTTCTTCCTTGATATAAATTCATTTGAGTACAAAGCATTAAAGAAAATACACAAATCCTGAATAAAACAAGCAGTGGAGTTCTTTAGTTATGGAGGCTCTGTTGCCATGACGACCCCTTTGAGTGAGTTCCAATTGGAACAGGCGCCAGAGGTATAGATAGACAGATAGAAGACACAATATAAGCAAACTTTTTCAGCAAATTAGGTTGAAGTACATCAACAGACTTTCAAAAATCCTTTTCAAGAAAAGTGTTATTAAGTGATATGAGTGACAAAAAGAGACTGTTTGTTTGTAGACAAAATGCTAGCAGTCCACATGTGGGTGAGGCAGAAAGAAAAGACAGCTACCAGGGTCGGGGAGTGCAACTTGACAACCACTGAAGTCCTGGCTCATTACACTAACCCTCCCGATACCTAAGAAGGCAGTTTTGTTAATATAACTACCTGGTCAGCGGCTGCCTACCAACTACTATCTACTCAAAAATAAGTATACAAAGCAAATATATCAGACATACCTGAGCCTCAAGATCTGCCTTGGCAATGTTTGCTCCTCGCTTTTCTGCCATAAGAGCTTCCATTTCCTGTCTCTGGAAATGAAATCTTTTCATGAGTAGCAAAAACACTACATTACAAAAGGAAGGTTAACAATTGTATTACTTTAGCTCAAATATTTTGTCTAGGCTTTATTTTTGGAGTTCAGTGTATTGTAAAACAAAAGCAACAGCAATTTGGTAATAAACAGTTCATTGACTTCATTAACAAAATTCTGCTACACCAACAAAGCCCACTGTCAAATGACAGCACATAACCTCAGACCCTCTTGGCCCAGCTAAAGTAAGCACACACTGATCAAATAACCAAGAGATGGTTGGTAGGTCTCAACATGGGGTGAAGGCCATTCATTCCATCAATTATCATAACGTCAATTAAACATGATGGATACTGCCCAGGTATAGTTAACAGATGAATATCACAGTCTAAGGAAAAAAAATATGGTGCAAACATTTCAAATGTAATATGATATATCGCTGAAAACCATTCAATGATTCAGTAAAATGCTCAAAAACTAATAATGTAATGTTCCATTAATATATATCATAATCCATCAATAGGGCTGCAAAATGCTGAACAATAGCAAAAATGGATTTGATACTAATATGTTAAAGATGAGATATCATCATTAAGATTGAGCACTTACAATAGTTTGTGACACTGAGGGAGTTGTTGCTGTGATTTGAGCTATCCTACGTGAGATGTCATTATACTGATTCCTGAAGAAATCACGTTCTTGCTGCAGCATGTCCCTCTCACGAAGTACATTGCTGATGTCCACCTCTTCACCTGCCTGAAAGAATTTTCCCATCTCAAATAACAGCATAGCTACTGTTTTTAACTATACTACAAATGCTAAACATAATTACTGTTTTCAACCAGATCACAGATACAAAATAAACTACTATCTTTAAACATATCGCAGACACAAAACTACACAAGAGTATTCTATGACTCTAAAAATCTTTTTTAAAATTTTCTAACTTCTGGATGATGCAAGGAGAGAGGTGAATTAAAAGAAAGATCATTACCTGAAGTTTTACTCGAAACTTATCAATTTCATTTATTCATAATAAGCCCACAACCTCTTGAGAAAGGCTCCTGGCATTACCCCGGGATCCCTTTTTCTGGGGCTCCTGCAGCCCAAATCTGCACTACAATCAGTAGCATGGACAGAATGGATTCCTTTGAAGTGAGAAGTTCTATGAGAGGACCTGACATTGTTTTGTCGAATGATGATGATACAACTTCCTCAAAGGTGAATTTTCTCCTCAAGCAGGTGGAGTCTGGTAACACTTCTCAAAACTTATAAATATACAAGTACAAATTTTTTCATTTTTCAAAACCTAACTGCCTCTCTCACCTCAGAGAGCTTCCATAGGAACACAAGAACGATGGCCTCATTTGCACACATCTACCCTCTTCCTTTCATGGATAATGTAATGAAACCAGTGCCTACCACTTACAAGGAAGCTCCAAAGACTACTCTATGGTTTACAGTGTCAATGGGCATCCATATACATATAACATCTCTATATTAATCCTTATACACTTATATAACTAATGGTGATTTCAATAACACTTCAGTAACTTTGAGAATGAGCATGAGCAAATATAGGTCTTGGTCACAGAAAGATTCTCTTCTCTACAATTCCAAGAAGCATCTCACTGACCCACCAAAGTTTCTTTGAAAATATTGTGTTAGCTCAGACAATTTTAGTGTGAGCCAAGCATTTACTTCAAGATATCAAGTCATCTTTACACAACCTAGTCATATGCCGCATAATCAACATTTGCTGCTACCTGTGGGTGAGTACCTGCCAAAATATTCTAATAAGTAATAGAGTTTTAGAGTATATAGTTCCATTATATTTTACCTGAGGAGGTGACTGGGCAAAACTAGCTTTAAGATTTTCATACTGCTGTTTAAAGAAATCTCGTTCCTGTTGGTATACCCGCATCTCATTACGCAAAGCTGCTGTATCAGTCTCAAGCTGTGGTGATGTGTCTGATGATCCCTGAAAATATGTAGATGTTTATATCATTTTTAATACATTTTAAGAAGTAAAGAAGAAATACACTTAATACACTCTAAAAAATAATGAGGAAATTCAACAAGATGCACAACAGGAAAAAAAATTACAAGTAAATATAAATGATGAACTGCAGTGCCATCCTATCATCTCCACAATATCAATTCCAGCCTTGCATACATTATGCATTTTGACCCGAGTGTGAGTTGTGTACCTGTATCTGCCTAAGTCTTGTGAATATGATATACCCCAAACAGATGGAAAATGAGTTAATACTTGAACAGTATTTCATTTCAAATAAGTAAATAGTGAGATATGATTCAGATGGAGACAACATGAAGTGGAAGGATAGAGAGAAAGGGTATGGGTGCATGAGGGAATTTAGTACAATGACATTTTGTAAAGACTTATGAACAGGGATGTTTTGCATACCTACCCTCCTAGGTAGAGGCAAACACTGTATAAGATGTATATAAACAGATGAACATTCTGACATACATACATAGACACTTTGAAAGTTACAGAGACATGTAGAAAGAAAACTAAACATTCAGATATGTTGGTAGAAAAACATAATACATACTACACAAAGATCAATACATAAATACAGTCATCTAGTCTTGCAAAATGCATGGTGCACCTAGCAATATCTTGCCCTAACATCTCTGCGATTCACTTTCCTCAAGGTTCACTTCATACTATTCCAGTCATCAAATTTCTGTATATCTGACATTTTAAGTAAATCTAGTTCTCTGACAAGAATGAAAAAATTATGCTACCCGGGTCAAAGGTGGACGCTGGGCCCTTTCAGCATCAAAAGCACCAGCAGCAGCTGGTGGCCCTCGAGACAGTTGAACATTTAGTTGCATTCTGAAGTATTCCATTTGCTGTTTGAAGAAATCCCTCTCCCTTCTGATAGATTCTAGGTCAACAGCTGTAAAACAAGGATGGAAAAAAAAATTAAATACACATCTCTAGAAAAAAAGTTTCAAATATGTCAAGCAGAACTGACAGAAAATAGAATTAAATACAGAAGAATGTATTACTTAGTGAAATAAAAGAAACCTGATGAAAAAATAACATGAAAGAAAAAACCTTTATACATATATAATACCATTTCAGAAGCCCATCTAAGTGCAAACAGTATGTTTACCTCTGCTGAACAATATGACAAAATTCTTTAAAACATCTGAACCTCATTTTTTTTTTTATGTTGAAGGCTCCAGTCACGGACAAAAGTCCACATCAAGGCCGGGTAACTCTCTAGAAAAGCTTACACGAAATATCCAAAAAATAAGTCCAGTTGACCATGTCCAGATACAAAGACCATGAATTCAACATTCCATCTTAAATATATATTATGGTTATGATCTAGTACCGTGCCAAGTTTGAAACTGGCAATACTATGTCAAAATTGGTGATACAGTCCGTCACTGACTAAGGTGGTATGATAGATAAGATAAACAGGCGAAAATGACCAAATACCTAACACATGATGTGCAGTGTGCTACAAGCCCATTACAGAAATAATGTTCCCAAAACTTACCCCCAATGGGTACAGACACAGGTCTGGGTGGAGGTGCTGCAGGACCTGTGGCTACTTGGTCCATGTCCAAGGGGCCTGTGGCATCAGGGACCAACACTGAAGGACCAGTGACTGGAGGGACTGCACCTGAAGGACCTGCAGCTGCAGGACCCACAGCTGATGGACCTATGGATACAGGAGCCATAGCTGAGGGGCCTGTGCCTGGAGGGCCAGCAGGTGTTGTAGCTGCTGGGGCTGCAGCCGAGGGAACTGTGCCTGGGGGGCCAGCAGGCATGGTGACAGCTGGGCCCATTGCCACACTACCTGAGGTGAGGGAACCTCTTGATCCTCCCACCTGCTGGCTCTTCATTGACTGGTACTGCATTTTGTAAAAGTCTCGTTCTTGTTTCAAAACATCTCGCTCATGCATCACCCGTGCAAGTTCATTTTCCTAGAAAAAGAAAATCATGATTCAATAGTAATTTTTTTCATAATTGATTGCCCTTTCCTGCATTAAAGATGTAGTACCAGGGACAAATAAAGGACACATCTGCACACATTCTTTCTCTGGCCGTCATGTGCAATGCACAAAAACCACAGCTCCCTAACCACAACCAAACCCCACAGATCCTTCCATGGCTTAGCCGGGCCACTTCCTATGCCCTGCTTCAGTCCAATGACATCCCTTCATCAATCTTCACATAAGTTCTCCTGTTTTTTTGCAAACCACATACCCACTTCCAAAACATCTTATTTTCCTTAAAATTTCCTGACACTTGCTCATTCCAACTCTTTTTTGCCCTTTATTTCAAACCCTGCACCTTCCTCTTGACCTCCAGATGTTTTCTGGGAAAAACAAACAAACAAAATTATACAGCTGGATTGTTTCAATTAAAGCCTAAATGACACTTTATTGTGTTTCTACTTTTAAAAAATACTACAGTGACATCTAACATCCAAAAGGCATTTGAACATCCAAAGAGAATTTTAAAGACTCAGAAGAAAATTTCATTCATATGTCACCTAGATAATGAGCAAAAACTGTAAAAAACATCTATAAAGTACAAGTTCTACCAAACACCAAATGGTCACACAGGTAAAGCACTGATATGACTGGTTCTAAATAATGGGTAGGTGGATAGCTGAACATACAAATGAATGAAGGGACAAACAAACTTACTAATGAATGAATATAACAAATGTGACTTTAGCAGGACAGCTACAACTCAGCTGATGTCCCAACAAAAATTATCAATAATTATTATCAAAGCCGTAACATAATTGTGCCTCCATGTTCATTCACTTAAAATCATCATAAGCCACTATATTTCTGCTAAATTATCTTTACTAACTGGAGAAATGGGCTTTGGTCGTGGTCTACCAATCTGCATGGGCGTAGAGGGTGTTGATGATGGTTTGCTCTTGAGGATATCGAGCAACTGTATCACTTGCTCACTATAGTATTCACGTTCCCTCTCTGCCTGTCTCTTCTCTCCTTGAGTCTGAAAAAAGGACTTCAGCTGATGAGCAGGCAAATTGGAACTCGATGGCATACTCAAAGACACCTTCATATACATTTGAAAATAAGTGAAGATGTGTAGAAAAAGGGTTTTGAAGACTGAAAGACTTTCTTCTGACCGTCCATGGAAAGGGGTGATGATTAACTGCTTTCCACTTCTGTCCAAACTGCACTGGACAGACAAAAAGTATTATCTATAAAAGTATATAATAGGAATCACATACTCTAAAACACTTGTCCATCAATCAAAACAATGGAAAAGAAAAAATCCTTCCTTCTAATACCTCATGGTACCAGCCCTCCCCACACCCTCCAAGACCAACTATTAGTAACTCGAGTGCCATGAACAGTTCAGAATTTGTCAAAGTCAGAACTTTTTATGGGTAATATAAGATAATCAGTAAAAAATTTCACTTCAGTTACATTGCTCTATGCGAGTCTGGCTAACTTGGTTCTAACAAGCTACATGCTTCATGCCCTGAGCTGTGCAGTATCCAGGGTTTGAGTGTAAATGGTATGAGATGCCTCTGAAGGCATCACTTCATAAAATTTTATAACCAGTAAATGCAATAAAGAAAGATGGTTAAAGTATGTGTTTATTAGATGGGCATATATATATAGGAGTTGAATGTTTGGAAAAGGAAAATATATATCCTCATCTTATAAAAGTCATGGATGAGCCAAACATAAATAGTGGTATGAAGAAATGCAATGTCATAAGGAAGTTAAAAACGAGAAGCACTTGTTTAAAAAGAAGTATACTATCTACCTGATTGAACTGTTCACTGAAGTAATTTCTTTCCTGTTGCATTTGCTTAAGCTGAGCTTGTAGTTTTGCCAAATCATCACCCATATATGACCTGGCCTGTTCTACCAACTGTTTCTCTCGTGTCAGCTGCAATTAGAAAAAAATCTTATTTAACTTAAATTAGTTTTCTATGTCAGTGATCTTAGGTGCTTTATGTAAATCCCCTTTCCATCTTTTCCTAAATCAAATCCATTTGGAAAACAACAGAAAATTGGTTCTAGTATGTCTTTACAACAGTATTCAACCCTCTGGTTGTGACAGCATCACTAGTGGAGGTATTCCCAGTCTTTCTCTTAACTGCTTCAATGTATATAATGGAGACAAGACTACTGCTTCACCTGTAAAACAACTACATCGACATGCAGAATACATCATATAATGTATCAATATCAATGATCATATGATTGTTCAAGATGAGAGAACTACCATTCTGAAAGTGCCGGAAAGACCTTAAGAGGTTTCTTACCTTTTTATCTTTCTTCCATCACTTGTCAGATAATTACCTTGAAAAAGTCAATCCATCAGACCAAGGCCATTACAAACTTACTATAAAAAAAATTCAAAATACAATGGGTACTGAGTCTATGGAATGAATAATGCGAGTCTGAAAACAATACCAAGAGACAGCAAAGGGACAGATTAAGTTGTCTAAATATGTGGGTTTTGAAGAAAGAAAAAATTTCTCAATCATAAGCAACCTTATGATCACTTCAAGTGAGCACTAAGCTGACAGGGAACTTGAAACATCTAGTTCTTTACCAAAATGGAAGGAATTCATGAGAATTCTCCCTTTTGACAAAACCTAACCTAAAGTGTTGGATACTGGCACTTGTCGATGGGCACCTTTCAACCAATCAGAAAGTGCTCAGCCTTGAGAGGGTATTCCAACAGTCATTGTCCCTGGTAAGGTCACAGCATGCACTCAATATTTGCTTACTGCTGGAATCTCCCCCCAAGGAGGCCTCTGAAAAAAATAGAGGAGTGGGCATAAAGGGCTCCATAAGATGGAGAAATAATTTTCTTATACCTCAAAACTTACATTTCTCACTTATGAGATTTGGAAGAATATCTTGGGAGCAAACCTACTTAAAAGAGGGGAATTTTGAGAAACACTTAAGCTAAAAGGACTATATAAGCAAAAACAATAATATTAGCTTACCTATAACAAGTTTGGGCACCATGTGACCTCGTTGATTGCTGCAGGTGAGATACTAAGCCACAACAGGGAGGTCAACTAAATCAAAAGAATAGTAGCTTCTATCAAACGTGTAAGATAAATACAAAGACCTCACATGCTCAAATCCTCTTGTGAATGGCATATTCAAACCAGGATAGACGCATCTTACATAACAGCATGGACCTTGTAGGCAGAACAGGTTATGCAAGCTGGACCAAAACCTTGATCCAGCTTTTGAGACACCTGAGAGAATGTTGGTGGCTGTTCAAATGATCTCACTGGCTTGAGTGGCTGCTAATTGGACGAATAGTCTCAATGGACAACTGTCTTTATCTGAAACCTCTAGTTTGATGGTTTTCAAAGAGGAAAATTCTCATGAATTTCCCAATTTAGGTGGGGGCTTAGGTGATTCTAACTCCCTAGGAGTCAAGTGCTCTCTCAAGGTGTTCATGGGGCTTCCACAGGTGAGATATAAGAAGGTATGGAGACACAGGTCAATAATTATGAATATATAAGAGTGGGTTAAGAAAAAAAGATACTGAGGAAAATTGAATATGTAATGGAAGAAGAGAGTGAAAGACTATATGCCCACGGGATGCATCTTGAAGATATCTTTGGAAAAGCACCAAAGTGTAAAAGGTCCAACATAAGCTACATCTAAATCTTGCACGATAAGAAACACACAACTGGAAGGCAAGCAAAAAGGCCTAAAATAGAAAAACTAACGTGAAAGAAAATACCTCGCCACTCTGGTCCTTGTAGAAGTCTCTCTCTTGCTCCATGTTAGCTTTCTGTCCCTGAACTTTAAACATCTCCTCCTTGTAGTAGTCCCGTTCTTGCTCCATTTCAGCCTTCTCTCCCTGAACTTTTATCATCTCCTTCTTATAGAAGTCTCGCTCCTGTTCCAGCTCCTTGTTCTGCCCTATGAACTTCTCTGTCTCTGATAGATAGAAAGCTTTTCCTTGTTCAGCAGTGCTTTTTTCCTCCTTTAATTCACTAATACTTCTGTTTAGGGCATCTTTTTGTGCTTTCAGCTCACTAATAGCTGTACGCAATGCATCTCCATCCACTGACAATCGAAGTTTATCCGTTTCTGCTTCTTGTACTATAATGAAGAAAGGTTATTGAACACAGAAAAAGAAAATTGTCAGGCAAACTAAAACCATTAATGGTTGTGAACTAATCATGTCATATCAGTTTAAGTATTCAGCAATATACCAAATTCCTAAAATTAGTCCTTGATGAATCTTATCACTTTTATGGTATCAGCTTAGCCAAAACAAATTATGTTTCCTAACAACTTTAAGAACTCACATGAGACTGTCAAGTGATTGATCTTATCCACCAATGCTTTCTTCTCCTCTTGCCCTTTTCGTAAGAGGTCTTCCATCCGCTTGTTTTCATCCATCATTGGGACCCGCTCTGTTACCAGCCGTGTGTGGTCGTGGGTTAATTTTGAGAAATCATGACGGACATGGACCAGCTCTTTATACAGCCTGTCCCGTTCATCACGCATCATGTGATATAAGCGATGCTGCTCTGCCAAATCTGACTCACAACTAGCAAGTTTCGTCTGATGAAAATAAAAAATATATTACCCAACCAAGGGATCATGAAGGACACAGATCAAGTTATGATAGTCTTGAGGCAAAATATTTTAACAAAAAGGCTAAAATCTGTTTTGGATAGAAAGACTGACTTCTGTACTCTGTCATAAGTGGGTCACTTAATTATGGCCTTGAAAAGCAAATGTACCAATCAAGGTATTATCCCCAATATGGAGCAGCATGCAACATATATGCTAACAACAGAAAATGACTGGAAGCAGAAAAGCTAGGTCCACTAGCATCCAACCTGCTCCAGGTGGATGACATGTGCATGCTCCCCTCAAACCTCCTACATTGGTGCAGAAATAATTACTCTAATTTGATTTTCTATACTCAAAAACATGAGCCAAGCCTAATTAATTACATGGAACAACAACTGCATATCTGAAATGTGTATTCATGCCAACGTGCATCTATGCCTCTTTCCACATACAATAAATAATCATTTACAAGTTATGAAAATCAAAAGTTAGTGGGAACCTCATGTACTGAAAAGACTCAATGGAACTATCATTGGGGTGCATTTTCTAAGAACAGTACTGACAAATACTCAGTGTAGGAGTTTGAGATAATTATTTCTAACTAATAATGTTGAGCACTGCTAGCCCACAATTTTGCAAAATCTAGACTAACAGATGTCCAGCCTACAAGGCATATAATATATCAGTTTCCTAATATAGTGAACAGATAGCACCATTTATCATTTTCAAACACATCCTATACACATACAAAGTACCCTCAAACATGTTTATGTCTGAACATTGATTTAATAATGCACAATTCATAAAATAAACAAGAGATCATCTGGACCTCTCCATTTCCATTTATCTTTTTAGCAACTCATCTGCATGCAAAACTGCTGCCTTTCTTGTTTCCAACCTTTTCTTCAACATCATCTATCAAAATAGTTCTTTCAACATTCATTACTGAAAGGCACAATTTAGCTATTCTACAGCAAAAGTTTCTTTTTATCTCTTCCCTGTGGTCATCAGTTGGTGCAAACCTCACTATTAATCAGACCTCTACACGATATTAGATTTCATCTACTTTAAAAGAACTCAAAGATAAACATATCACACTTTTCCACTCAGTGTGTCCTCTGACTCTTCAGACACACACATATCTTTTCACTTCTTCCACTTATCCACAGTGTCCAGTACTTCCCTTAAACTTTCACACTATCTTTACCACAGAGGTGTTAAGCTCTAATACCACAATGAATTTACTCTCCCTGCTTATAACAATCATATCCCTTATGCTCTTAAAAACCATGAAAAGTTCCTCATATCATTTCTAATACATATTATGGTTCAATTTTTATCACCAACAAACTCATAATGGTTCAATTTCTATCACCAGCAAACTCATAAAACTTTCCCCTTGCATTTCCTTATTCAGGTCTTATTGTTTTATTTGCTAGCTAATGCATAAACTCTAATTTGCACAGTTTTCAGGAAAAGTTTCCGGTAAACTACGGTAAAATTATTTTGTCTCCATACTTCAGCTAAAATGATCAGAAACTCCTAAATTTTGAACATAAAGCATTATGATCTCACTCTTGTGCGTTCCAATCTTTGTGTGAGAGTTTCTGCAGTGTTGATAACATCTTCCTCTAACAGCCGATTGGTGTTTTCTACATCATGAAGTTCTTTTGTTAGGTCTGTGTTGACATCTGCCAATTCAACTGCTCGGTTCATTGCCTCATGAGTGTCCCCAAGAATGTCTACAAAAACAGAAGTAATATCACCAATTAGAACATTCAATTTTAAGAAAATCTATTCATTTGGTGGTAGAAAAACCACATTTTTGAAAACTATCAATCTATCTATATATCTCACACCTATTCCCTTTGGGTGCTACCTTAAGGGGGTGGCCACAGCAAAAGAGTCCTCATAAATGTTAAATTCCAATGCCACCTCTTAGCTTTTAGTGCCTCACTCTTAACAGGCTGCTGGCAGAGGGTAAGTCTAGTGCAGTGTTCTTGAACTCTTCTACCAATAAAGCTTTAAAAAAATGGGTCTTTTTAAACATTATAACAAATTACAACAGAAACTTACTCTTAAGTTTACTCTCAAGTTGGATATTGGTTTTGGTAAGCATGTCATTGTGCAACTGTAGTTGGTGTAGGTGTGCATGTGCTGCATGCAACCGATTGTCTTCCATCACTGCAGCTACAGACCGTCCCCCCTCCAACAGTCCCTGAAGCCTACCAATCTCTGCTTCCCGATTGGCAATCTGAGGAAGAGATTTCATTAAAACCACTTAATGTTATCAAAGAATGTCATGTCTAAGGTATAAAGATTCTTTCTGTGCCTAAAAAATTTACAAAGTGTTAAGACCTGTGTTTAAATTCTTATAAGAAATTTATCTAATGACTACAGGGGCAAAGAGTTTAATTCTCAAAAGGGGACTGAAATGAAGAGTTTGTCTCACAAAAAGATAAAGGTTACTCATGTCCATAATGAAGTTCAATTTTGAAGATATGGATAATGCGACCATGTACTCCACCTCTGTGTAATTCCTGCATAAAAGGTCAATAAGTCATATTCCGTAACACTGGATACATGGAACTCTGCAATCTTTAGGGAATTTAATCTTCCCAAAAAGAAAACCAAGTAAAACTGTCACACAAACACAAATATGCAGTTTTTTCTCAATGAAATGAAAAGCAATTCATGGAACACCTTTAGATCTATAAAGAGACAATACATAGCATGAAGACACTACATGACAACACTAATCTAATATTAAAAAAAAATTGCAGAACATTGTATGAAACTTTAAAAGAGTGTAGAGCTAGGTATAATTATGTATCAGTTACTGACTACAAATGAAATACTTATTGCTTTCTTTCTATCTTCTGACAAATGCTGGCCTGAGGGTAATTGCCTTTCACTAGATTTCTTACATGTTTCCAAGTTCATTGTATTTATGTTGCAAAATGGTAGTAAAGTGTTGCACTAATGTGCTGTCACTGGCATCTATAATTAATACTACAAGCAAAACTCAGTCATCTATCTCTATCTATCTATATCTCTAATGCCCTATCTAACTATACCTCTGTCAACTGAGAAATATTCCAAAAGAAAGCAGCAAACACTGCACTAGAGCTGCCCTCTGCCAGTGGCCTATTTACGGTGAGGTACTGAAGGCTAAGAAGTAGCACTGGAGTTCGCCAGCTATGGAGACCTTTACCGTGGCCACACCTTTCAGGGAGTTCCCAGATGGAACAGGCATCAGAGAGACAGACAGATAGATAAACAGATAGATAGGTATCATGAAAGGATTATAAATGGAGAGTTGGAATCTTCTCGCACTTCAAATCCAGTTAATTTTAAGAACACATGTACACAGCTCTGTTCTATGATATTTTTATAGTTAATTAAAATAACTAATGCTGACCATTTTCTAAATCACAAAACACAAACTGTAAATTTCTGAACTTTACAAACCTGCTGCTTTAGGGTTGAACAATGATTTTCATTCTCCTTGGCATAACGCTGGCTACGCTCCACCTCCTGCTGCAGGTCCAACAACTTCTGGTCTGTCATCCTAAGCAAGTCAGCCAAGTAAGCATCATTGTTGTTGTTGTGTTGGCTCTGACCTGCACCAGCACACCCACACCTACGGAGACAGTACAAAGCAGTCTGTATCTTCCTGTACCCTGCATGCCTTTTCTGACAAAGCAACAAAACAGGTCAAGTAAAATCTCCTCTACACATCACAATCTTGACATGAATACCACCAATCAACATTAGTTATCATTTGGTAACTCAATAACTGGCCAAGTAATCAACACAAGTAACATTTACAATTGTAGCTGATAGACTAAATAATAAACAAAGAAGGAAAGGACAAGAATTATGATAGCCTTTGTGAAAGTTGTAATGAATATATGGTGCGGGAGGAGACCTACAAAAGTAGACTTTTAATCAAGACAGTAAGCTCTGTGTGTGTATGTGTGTGTGTTTATGTAATATGAGAGGAGGGTGCATGGTTTCAGGTGAAGATGGGTATGTGGAAGGGGTGTGTGATGATACCTAGGCTGTTCAATCCGTTTATGGATGGGGTGGTACAGAAGGACAATGCAAATGTCTGCTGTCTTTTAGGGGCTAGGGATGTTGGGGGGGTGAGTCAACTGCTAAACGTTTACTGAAGACACAGTTCTAGTGGCAGATTCAAGCAAGCAGCAGGTTTCTGAGCTTGGTAGAGTGTGTAGAAAGAAGAGTCAGGAGTTAATGGGAATAAAAGTAAGGTTTTTAACTTTAAAAGTGGAAAGAAAGGTTGGCTGGAGTGTGAGGGTGAGTGGAGAGAACCTGGAGAAAGTGGAATGTTTTAGATACCTGGGATTGGATATGGCAGCAAATTGAATCACATGAGCTGAAGTAAGCCATAAGGTGGGTGAGGGGACTAAAGTCCTGGGGGTATTGAGGAGTGTGAGAAAGGACAGGTCACTGTCTGTGAGGGTAAAGATGGGCATTTCAGACTGTACTGAAGCCCTGACAGTGTTACCTGCATGTGAAGTATGGGCCCTCGACCAAATACTATGGAAGAGGATTGATGTAGAAAATGAAATATTTGAGGACAATGTGTGGTGTAAGGATTGACTGAACAAGAGATGATAAGGTAAAATACAAGTGTGATAGCAAGAAAAGTGTGTATGAGAAAGCTTGAAGAGGGTGTGCTGTAATGGTTTGGACATATGAAAAAGGATGAGGAAGGAGAGGCAGACTAAGAGTGTCTGCATATTGGAAGATGAGTGAACAAGAAGGGGGTCATCGAGGAGGAATAAAGAGAAATGGTGCAATGTGGTATATGGGGAATGACATGCTTTTAGGATCTTTAAAAAATCAACTAAGGTTAGAGTTAGAAAAGAAAACTGAAAACACCTACAAGACAAAAAAATGAGGGATCACAGAAAAGCCAAGGAACTAAACTCACAACAACATGAGGTTAGGAAGTCTAACCATAAGGGGAGCAGAAATGAAAGTAGGATACACCAACACAGATACATTAGCAGCAAGTGAAAGAGAACTGGAGTTTAAAGACTGTATTGTGAAAGTCAATTCAGATGGTACGGGAATATTTAAGACAAATCAAGGAAGAATACACACACTTAGTATTTCAAACAGAATACACAAGAGTAGGATGGAATGAGAAGACAGAAGAGAGGGCCACTTCCTCTTAGAATGTGATATCTTCATAGACTTACTTTGAACACTTGTTACTGGAAGACATGTTGTTTTCTGGAAGATGAGAAGTGATTTCTAATCGCTGACGCTGGAAAGGTATTGGCTTTCTACGTCCACCTAATAAGAAAAAAACAAAGTGCTTTACTTTGGTGCTGTCTTTACAACATCCAGCAATAAAATCACCACAGTAATCTAACAAATTTAATATAGAGCATTAGGTGACAGGATTCTTCTATTCAATTACATATTTTCAACCCTAAAGATACTGAGCATCTATTCAGATATGTCTGAGCATCTATTCAGATATGTCTCACATCCAAAAATATCCAGCATTATGGTTACTGCAGCTAACAATAAAGCAATGAAAACAAAATCACAGGTGTTTGAAGAAAAACTGTCCTAAAACAATAACAGGGTAGAAATTCTGACACCTGAAGTAACGGAAAATTGCATTTGATAAGTCATGATACATTTTCTTTAGATAAAGTGATTTTCCAAGTCAGATCAACATCTCCATCCACACAATTTCCAGACAAAATACACTTTCATTGCATTTAGTCCTGTCATTCCTCTAGCACCTCTGCCTTTCCAACAATATTACAAAAGCTTACTTCTCTGTAATCTTTACAATTACTCTTACTTCTCTTTGCTTTCCTTCGTCTAGTCATCAAACAAATGTCCTCTTTTCCATGATTCCACACACATTTCCACAATACACACCACACAATCCTTCTCTATACTTGCCTCAATCCTACAGTACCAATAGATAAGTTTCTTTCACTATCACTTCCAACCAACTGTTTAGAACACTTTTTCTTTCAAACTTTATCCTTCATAACTAGCATTCTCCCAAACTACCTTAATACACTTCTCCTCTTTAGATAAACTTATCTCTACTTTTATCTATCTTCCTCCTAACACTTTCCTGTTCTCCTTTAAATTTTCATTCACTTGGCTCTCACAATCCTCATCTGTATTCTTTTAAATCATATATACAAATGTTTTTTCTTTTCTTACTAGAATTTCATATCTTGAACTTACCCTCCATTCATCATCATTCTCTCTCAGATTCAGCTTCTTCTAGATTCTCTCTTCCACCAACTTTCTGTATCCATCTTTGCACAGTATATATATGTAGTGTTGTATATCTCCATGGCAGCAACTAATAATGCAAACTTAATGAGTCAAGACACTTTATTATAAAACTGTCTTCTCCAAGCAATATACAAGATAAATCTATGAAATGTGAAGAAAATAAAACAACATCTAATGATGTGTTACCATGACTGAAGGTAGAAAGCTTTGAAGAATGAATGCTTCTATTGAAAATATATATTTCTCATTTTGACAATAAACAACTTAATTTTCTGTCATTACATTTCAACACTAAAGCATCTCACCAGGAGTCGTTACAACAGCCCGAAGGTTCTTTTCCTGCAGCTGAATAATCCTATCGTTCTTTTGTCTGGACTCAGCATCCAATTGCTGTATCTGCCGCTGGTACTCCCCGGCAAGAAACCGCAGGTTTCTGTTCTCCTCCTCTAACTTTTGCACTGCATTCTTGAGTTCTGAAATCAACATGTATCAGTGTAGACTTTATCATCTTAGAATTAACAGCAATATTTTTAACAAAACATTTGTTCACAAATAATATGAAGACTGATAAAACTAAGTACAGGGTATATAAGCAGAACAATTGTATTTTGTCTACATTTCTTAGAGATATTTTATATCTAAGATAAGAGCATAATTTCTCATAAGAACTAACAAAAAACTAGTAAAACTTTTCTGATATACCATTATATAAAATCATGCAATGTGATAATCAATTTGAAGCTTTACATCATTTGTTATCCTTATCTTCAAGAGGCAATTCTTTACCATCAAGAATCGTTCTAGCATTACCATCAAGACATTCTTCCCCATTGCAATATATCACACAAGATATGCACATGATGCAAATTCAATAGTGGTTTCCCATTAACTGTCACATGCTTTACATATATCAATAAGTGATTAATGCACTTCATCTGAAGAACTTTCTCCAACACCCTCTTCCCTTTAATCTTTAAAAATCAACAGCACCAACTGAAAACTATAATTTTCAACACTAGAACATCAAAAACAGTGGATGACAAAAAATCCATAATAGTAGCCATAAGAAAACCATAATGATAGGCACTAGAAAAACTTTAATAGTGGCCACTAGATGACCATAATAGTAGTCAATAAATAATGATACTGGTAAACACTAAAACCATAATGGTGGCCACTAGATAACCATAATGGTAGTCTCTAGATTACCATATTGGCAACAACTATAAACCAAAACTGTGGCCACTAGATGACCATAATGGTAATCATCAGATAACCGTATTGGTAACCACTAACATCATAATGGTTGTCATAAGACAATCACAATAATAGCTAATAAAATATCTTAGTGGAAACTAAGTTTTGCAACGATAAACAGGAAACAATTTGTAACAACCAGACATCTGTGAAAGTAACCACAAGAAAAACACATAAGACACCTTTGCTGTGCTTTTCGTTGTGTTCCCTGAGCGTAATGTTGGCCATGTGCAGGGCATTCAGTTGGGTCAGGAGGCGACCGTTCTCCTCCTGGTAGGGCGCCACACTCGCACACGCGTCATCACATCTCTGTAACAAGACCACAGTATTAAATCAAGAAGAAGAGTCCTGCTTAAAAGTCAACGTAAACTATAAAGGCAACTCCCGCAAGCGCGTTATTCCTCTGGTAATGGTAACAGCCACTACTATGTTACTCCTCTGGTATAATGCAGTTTCAATACTGCTGCAAATGGAAACGTGGAAGCGGGAGTGAGTTTATAGGGGTGGGAGAGGCTGCAAAGGTTCTACGAGCGATGAAAGAATGTGTGGAAAGGGAAAACGTTGTCTCAGGGGGCAAAAATGGGTATCTTTGAAGGAATGGTAGTTCGACAATATTATATAGTTGTGAGGCATGGGATATATATGATAGGGTTGTGAAGAGGAGGGTGGAAGTGTTGGAAATGAAATGTTTGAGGACAATATGTGATGTGTGGTAGTTTGATCGAGTAAATAATGTAAGGATAAGAGAGACGTGTAGAATCAAAAAGTGTGTGGTTTAAATTTCCGTACGCCGTCCACGTTCACAGTCCCATAACTCAGTTTATTCCCTTCCTCCACCAATCTTAAACTATAATAGAACTCCATGTCATTCTAAACAAATTTCATGTTACTGTCCCCACGTTCTTCTATTCGTAGAACTCGGGAAGAAGTGTTCACTATCTTCATGATCGATCTGTTCCAAAAACTTAGTGTGTGTGTGTGTGTGTGTGTGTGTGAGGTCACCACTGTAAGATGTGAAGAAATTGTTTCATCATTCTTACGTGGCATGCAGCAAGACCTTGTAATTTTGTCAGGGTATGAAATACAATCCATAATTTCAAACACTTCCACGAAAATTTACCCAGCATTTTATGCGTCTTCATCTTGCAATAATCATATGGTACACCAGGTATCATGAAGAATATATGTAAGGTAATTACTGCATGGGGGAATGAAGAACTCCAAAGGGAATTCAGTCCTATGTTGTGTTGCTGAGGCCATGATTACAGCACAACAAAATACTCAGTCTAGGTTATTCTTATAAATTACATTCTTGTGTTGCAATGCAGACACGCAAGTCACCAATTCACGGAGTAATGCTGGATGTCAAGAACAATATTACCCCCTTGCTTAATATAGGTAATCCTATATAGCTTTAATCTAATGCAAACCCAGCCTTCATTTTGCCTAATTCATATATAAACATCCTAAAGGAAGCGGATTCACGATTAGATTCCTAAAGTAAATACGGATCGATTAAGTTTGTTTACGTTCGTGGGCCACATGACGTCACGCTGGGCTGACAGATATGAACAATGGCTCATTTTCCTGCTGGCCGAGCGGGCGGGCGGGCACGCGTGTCTCGTGCAGCAAGATGAATGTCGGGTGGGAATCCTGGATCACGAGCCGGCCATTTCCCGCGAAAATGAACCATCCGGGTGAGGAATTACGCGCACGGGAGTCTTCACTTAACGCTCTTTACAACCAGAAAGAAATTCATAATTAATTACGAGTGAGAGAGATGGAAAGGGAAGCGTGCGTTCGGACCCGGTATTTCTACGGCTTTGGCTACGCAAATGGGGGAAAATCATCATCATCTTATCAAACTTCGTAGGCAAAGATATGACCAGAATTCCCACTGAATACCTGATTCAGATCCAGTGATGAACAGGTGAATCGCATGGCGAGGATTTTTACTTCTAAAAGGTGCTACTTAAATACTTAGCACTAAAGCCACAAAACACCAAGCCGGTTGGGGAAGGACAGACATATTGACTGACTAAATCCAATAAAATGCATCGGGCGCACTTGATCTACATGTGTTCTGACGGGATACATCACGAAAACTGGCCGAGAGAAAGGCTTAAAACTTCGGGCCAAGGGCGCCACGCCCTTTGAGCGCGACGACCCTTTGAGCGTCGTCGGATCGCAAACTTCCGGGTTACGATGTGCCCAGCAGCAAAGAACGTTTCGCTTTGGCCCGGGGAGGGACCGTAAAAAAAAGACCGCATGTGCCGAAGCACCATGCCAACCGCGCTCACAAGCATCGTACCTCATCCCCCTGACCCGCCCATGACTCGGGAGCGTCGTCCTTGACCTGATACGCGTGCGTCCTGCAGCTCAGGGGACGCGTGCCCTCCAGCAGGGGGGAGGGAGAGCGCACCACATGCCAAGAGCCCCCCCCCCCCCGCAGAAACCCCAACATCCCAGCCCTCAATTCCGTTCCCAACAGTCGTCGTTTTCCCGCTTATTCCACTACTCTGAGAGCGGAGAAATCCGGACGACATCTACGATTACATATAAAAACGAACCTGTTCTTCCTCCCCCATTGAGAATCTCCACAAATAATGATACCCTCGGAGTACGTGTGTGTGTGTTTTAGACGTAGTATTTACATCTAGAGTATCGTAAACCGCACCGAATCGCGTCTAGCGTACCGTACACGGTACTGATTCGCGTCTGACGTAACGTACACAGTATTGATTCGTGTCTGGCGTACTGCACACTGTATTGATCCGTGTAACGTACCGTACGCCGTACTGGGTCGTGTCTTAACGCACCGTAAACCGTACTGGTTCGTTCCCACCGTACTGATTCGTACCCAAAGTATCGTACATTGTAGTGATTCGTGCCTCGCATCTCGCACACACACCAGATTCGTGCCTGTTTCGCAAACCCTTCTGATTCGTGTCTAACATTACCACAAAAACGAACCGATTCACGCCTTCCGTAATGCAATGTGTCCACGCGTAGTACGCCGTATTGATTCGTGTCACACACACACCGTCCTGGACTCCCGTTCAAAGCATCGCATACCTTATCATCGTGGGGGTGTTACCGGACTCCGCCTGCATGGGGTTGCGACCACGAGCGCAGCCACCCTTGCTTGGCCAGGCCGCATCATCGTCTTCTGAAGAAACAAGAGCAACGTCTCGCTTCAGTGAAGTCCGTCCTGTCCCTGCTACTGAACGAAGCGCAGCCTTTGGGGGGGTTGGGGGTGGGTGGGGGGAGGGGAGGGGGGTTCAAATGCCCAGGACACCTTCAAGAAAGGGATCCAGGCGGTGTGGGGGGTGGGGGGG
Organism: Panulirus argus; assembly: GCA_038088735.1. Classification (NCBI taxonomy): domain Eukaryota; kingdom Metazoa; phylum Arthropoda; class Malacostraca; order Decapoda; family Palinuridae; genus Panulirus; species Panulirus argus. The sequence goes on along the minus strand of JAYMFT010002702.1, from coordinate 6,125 downwards.
TTTATATAATAATAATAATGACAACAGAGTTACGCAATTCCCTGTATCGTCTGGTCAATATGTTGACAAACACCTCCATAACGTCTCCAACACAAGTAGGGCGCCAATGGAGACGGACGGACGGACGGACTCTCTCTCTCTCCTGGTGACCCGCACACCATGTGTCGTGCACCAGGCCAGCTCTCGTCTGCTCCCCATCATCACGCACCACTATAAAAAAAAAGGATTATATATATATATCCCGCGCCACTGTAGGGGGAGGGGGGGGGACTGGGATTTACAAAAGCTTCACCGAGGAAAATTGAACCTTGATCCGATCCCCAACCTAAAAAAAAAAAAAACTACTTGAGCCTGTGTTGAACCCTGGACTTGAGAGTCAGTTATGAACCCCAAAACGTCGACTTGGGAGATACGAACCCTGGTACTAGGAATAAAGACTTGAGATCATAAGAAACACATCTGCCCAGCTATTATTGAATCCTGGACTCTCTGATGTGACATCTGAACCATCCAGTGAACCTTTGCCACTAGACGTGAACCTTCATTAAGGGAATACGCCATGAGCTTAATGAACCCTTATCCCTAAAGCCAGTATTGTGATCCCCAGAACGTAGAAAAGAACCTTAAAGCCAATATAGTGAACCTTGACCATGGAGGTGAGGCTTTATTAAAGGAATAAGCCTTGATCTTAATGAACCCTGAACCCTAAAGCCAATATTGTGAACCCCTGAACCTAGAAAAGAACCTTAAAGCCAATTCAGTGAGCCTTGACCCTAAAGTAAAGCTCTTATTAAAGGAAAATGCCCTGACCTTAACGAACGCTGATCCCTAAAACAAATACAATGAACCTCGACCCTAGAAAGGGAACCTTTCTTGAAGGAATAAAAAGCCCTGATCCCTAAAGCCTCTGCTGACACTTATGAAACCTACGACAGGGGCCCTGAAACAGATCCCTAAATGTCAATAAATGCAGTAGACCCTGATCTCTGACGAAGTCCCTGACCTCATAAATGACCCTGGACGTGACCTACAAGGACCCTAAACCCCTTAAATAGGCAACTAAATCCTAACCTATGACCCTATACATAAGACCTAAGGGCAAAAGGTTAACTGTTGTGATAATTAGGGCGTTGATGAGAGATGATAATTGGCGATGACGCTAGTAATTCCACCAGCAAGGGATGGGAAACGCCATCCAATCCTCATCCAATCAGCAGCAACCATAACACACTAGCACGAACGACCCCTCCAGTCTTCCAGCGGGAGAGAGAGAGAGAGAGAGAGAGAGAGAGAGAGAAGGGGGGGGGGGCGGCGTATACACTCCGCTGACAGTGTCAGTCATGAGTAAGACCCGGAAGCCACTCTGCCTGCTGACAGTCGGTGACAGTCTCAAGGTCTTCAACCGCAACCTGCTGACAGTCAGGGTGTCAACCACCTCCTGCCGACACAGTCAGGAAGGAGAAGAGGCTGACGATACAGCTGACACTCTGGTCTCCACAAAGGATCTACCCTAGGGAACTTCCCCACCCCTCCTCCCCTACCAATGTAATGGGAGGGGAGAGACCACTATAAGTCTGGGAATTACTGGAGGAGGACAATACAGCTCTCAGAGTGACGGTGATGTTGGTGATAGCAGCAACAGTAATAGTAGTAATAGTAGTAGTAGTAGTAGTAGAGGTAGTACTAGTAGTGGTACTAGCAGTAGCAGTAGAAGGGGCAGTAGTAGTAGCAGTAGTAGTAGTAGTTGTAGTAGTATAGTATAAGTAGTAGCAGTAGTAGTAGTAGTAGTAGTAGTAGTAGTAGTAGCAGTAGTAGTAGTAGTACAGTAGAAGTAGTAGTCCTAGCAGTAGCATTTAAGTGGAGGAAGCAAGCGAACACCAGGTGCTATTCACGCCCACACGCTGTCACATGACTCAACGAGGCCCCTCTCAGAGCAGGGCCCCGACGCACTCACCAAAGCCCAGGGCACTAACGCACTCAACCCCAAGCCCACGGCAACGAACGCACTTCACCCCAGGCCGTTCACAGCAAAACACGGGGCGACTCAAATATTGCCATTATTGACGCAAGTAATGGTACATTCGTCAGTGGTTAGGGGGGGCGATGAGAAGGCGCACACATGCCTCCCCCCAAAAAAGCGTGTGCTTCAGGGGGGGTGGGGGTGTGTGGGGAGGAAGTCAGGCCCTGGGAACAACCTGGGGAAGGCGGGGAAAGGGCAGGAGCTTACAGGAGGTGGTCAGGAGTGGGTCTCCAGCCAGCCAGCCAGCCAGGGAGAAGGGGGTCGGGAGAGGCACACTACCGCACCACACGGCCACCACAACACCACTGATCAATGACGACCACCCCTACCACTTACTGCTTCCTCCTCCCTCCCTCCCTCCCTCACTCACCTGCCCTACTCTCTCCCTCACCCACACCTGCCTCACTCCCTCCCTCACCACCACTACCACTGTTCCCCCCTCATTCCCTCCCTCACCACCACTACCACTGCTCCCCCCTCATTCCCTCCCTCACCATCACCACCACTGCTTCCCCCTGCCTTCCTCACTCACACTTGACCTTCCCCCCTCCCTCACTCACACCTGCTTCACTCTCTCCCTCACCACCAACAATGCTTCCCCCCTACCATGCCTTACTCTCTCCCTCATCACAACTTCTGCTTCTCCCTCTCTCCTGCACACCCACCTTTCATCACAGCTTCTGATGCTGCTGGTGCCTTCCCTATGCTTGCTTCACACCAACCCCCCCCCTAACTGTTGCTGCCTCCTTTACATCTAACAAATCACCCTAAACACAGCTGCTGTATCTCTCACACCTACCTCAACAGCATCATCACTACTGCTGCCTCCTGACCAACAACACACATTGTCGACACTCATCCACGGGCTCAGTTCTGACCACTCAGCACTGTATCTGTACAGCATTATATTACTACTAAGCTCAAATTCCCACTGAGAAGACTTCATCAATGCATCCCATGTGCCCTTCCAGAGGCATATGTCTAACAAAATTTCATATCCTGGATACAAAATGATTTTTCTAAACCCACCTTTTGCTTCACAGATGATGATCCACATGTCAAAGGCCTTCTTTAATGGATTCTCAAAAATATATCTTAATTATCATTCAGCAGGCTACTCTCTGAGATGATCCACATGTCAAAGGCCTTCTTTAATGGATTCTCAGAAATATATCTTAATTATCATTCAGCAGGCTACTCTCTGAGAGACAGTCTTTTGAAGAATGTATGCATAGCAACACAAGCATCATAAATTCTGGCCAACACCTTTTGAAACCCTCTTCAACATGTTTTCCCCATCCTGCCAGTACTGAGAGACCTTAACAACCCTTACCTTTTGTGTCTGTGCAAGGTTCGTCTTTGTCTCATTGAGTTCCTTGATGCCGCTAATAAAGTCCTCCAAGAGATGCTGGACCAGTGATAGGGAATCAGGAGGGAGTGGCTCCCAGTACCCCAGGTCATCGAGGGTTTGCCGTACCACTTGAAGCACGTCACCACTAGCCATCTCCAAGACATGCAGTATAAATAGAAAAATTAAAAGGAGAGAGCACTACAATTATTCCTTCCTTCACCCATTATTTACCCAAGATTACATATCTCAAAAATATTTGTACTTAATGAAACACTGCCTTCACATTCATGTTACAACCCTCTACTCTGGAGACGTGGAACCAAACAGATTGTAATACTGATGAAAACACAGAATGGACAGGAGTGATAAAATACAGAGATGGAAGCAAAGACACAAGCACAATGGTGGAAATATAATGAGAAGCATAGACAATATACCAAAAGACACGATAGATAGGTTTAACCAATCACTTGGATGTTACCCTGCACATAAATCTCATTGTTGTCTTCCAGGTCCTATCCATATATCACAGCATTTCTATGCTTTATTCAATGATCACTGAATTGGTTTCACTTATCTAAACTTTCCACTCAATATATGAAATCAAATGTAACTCCCATATATTTTTTTCCTTATGAGGTTTAAAATTTCTTTACTACTGATTTTGTTTAATTCATTCTTAATGCCATATGCCACCTTATTAGCACTATTTTTAAACCTAGTCTACAAAAAAGTTAGTAATAATAAAAACAAAGTATTTGGAGGAAAATAAAACAATGAAATAAAGTTTTAACTAAGATATTGGACTTAATCCAGCTGGACTGTAGCAGAAGAGCAGTCACAAAAGAGAATAGCTAACCAGTATCCACACCTCTCATTCCATAGTTTGAGTGATCGCCCACCTCTGGGTTACCCTAAGGTAGGCTGGGGTCTGAGGACAAAGCCCTTCAGCTGGGGAATTAGGTAAGACTGACTGATTTGAGTGCTTTACCACAGTACTTTCCTTAAAACTGGCTGCTCCCTAACAACTCCAACAGGACTTTATCAGTAAAAGCTCTATATCATTATTCATTTTTGCACCCATTAATTTGTCCAATTTTCTTTGATATCTCCAAAATCTTTACTTCCTATCTCATCCACTAATTCGTCAAATTTTTGACATTTCCAAAACCATTACTTCTGCTAGGCAAACTGAAAGAATTGCATATAAAATGGTGCTACTTTAAAAAATTATTTACCTAATATTTTTTGTTTTGTTTTTTTGTACACTGTAATCTTATTACCCACTCTAACTGCTGTATCACCATAACTGTAAGTCTAAACATATGCTGTAGTACATATGTTATAAAAATTTAGTGATCATGGGTGCTTGTTACTCTTTATTGTCTCACACTGTTTTTGTGCAATTACATACAATTCTGGTTCTGCCTGGTGACTTTATTCAAGAGGCTAATGGTTCTTTCTTATAAAGTATTACTGATTTATAATTCTGTTACACTTAAGTTCACTTCATTGCTTAAAATTATGGTAGTTCTGGATAAACATTCAAAATCACACTAGCAACCATCAGTGTTTTATCAATTGGTCTTTTTCTTTCTTCATGTTAGCTGAGATGGCACGGGCAGCTGAAGCCCTAATCAAAGCCATCTCATTAACACTTACGCTACCTCGCTGACGCGGGAAACAGCATGGTTTCAGTGCATTACACATGACAGCTAGAGACCGAGTGTGAGTGAATGTGGCCTTTTCATCTGTCTCCTGGCACTACCTCACCGGCTCAGAGGGTGTCAATGCTAATTCCCGTGGGGCGGGGTGGCATCAGGAGTGGATGAGGGTGAGCGTGTGAATATGTACATGTGTATATGCATGTGTATGTGTATTATGTATATATGTATATGTTGATATGTATATATATGTACTGTGCATATACGTGCATGTATGTATATATGTGTGTATGTGGGGGATGGGTCGTTCTTCGTCTCTTTCCTGGCGCTACCTCGCTGACGCGGGAAACTGCGATCAAGTATAATAATTATTATATTATATTATATTATATTATATTATTATAATATATATATATATATATATATATATATATATATATATATATGTATTTTTATGTTGAAGGCTCCAGTCAAGGACAAAAGTCCACATCGAGGCTGGGCCCTATTTGAAATATAGAGAGAATTGAGAAGGGGGAGGAGACAAGGAAAATATTTACGAATTTTTGAGAAAGTGAAAGACCAGTCTCTTGAAGTGAGTCAGGTCATAATTATTGGGAAAGACATGAGAAGGTAGAGAGTTCTAAAGCGTCGACGTGTTGGGAAAGAAACAGTTACCAAAACAGCACACCCCTGAATTGCCGATGGCCAAACAATAATCATGTGATGCAGCAGCTTGCCAAGTATTCCGTGGTCTAGCTAGTGGTGGGGGCACAAAAGTAGCCAGCTCTCGGGAGCAAGAGCCAAAGTAATACCAATAGAAGAGGGAAAGTGAACCAACATTGTGGCGTAGGGCAAGGGGGTCAAGTTTGGAAGTTAGCCTGGGGCAATATACGTCGGATCGCTTTCGACCCAACTCTGTCAAGCAAGGAAACAGAGCTAGAACCACTCCATATGTGGGAGCAGTACTCCGTACAAGGACGAATCAATCCCTTGTATAAACGGGGCAACTGTTAAGAAGAGAAAAAGTTACATCTAAACAGGACACCCAGTTTCTTAGAGGCAGACTTAGCTATTCCCATAATGTGGGGTT
>JAYMFT010002691.1:0-17302 GCA_038088735.1 Panulirus argus | reverse complement strand
CTCATAAACCAACTGCACCTTTTCAGTACCCTTAACCAACGCAACAAGCCAACTAGACTTCCAACACTCTACCTCCAACCTCTTAAAAATCACGGACCGCAAATTGTCTTCTGACCACCTGTCCATCCTGATAACACTCCATATGGCCCACTCAATCCATGAATCATTAAAACGATTTACGCATCCTACAGAAAAGCAGACTTGCCAGCCTTCACACAATACATGGAATCATAGCTCCAAAACTTCAGTAAAGATCATTATCTATCACTAAATCATGCTGTCTTACACTTTATCATCATCTCTAACCAAGGCAGAAAAAAAAAAAAGCACATACCACAAGGACGTAGAAAGATAAATAGCTCAAACTTCTCACCACAAGCTACCCACCTCATAAAACAAAGAAACCAGGTCAGGCAGAGCCCTTCATCATTAGCAGAATTCAGAAAAACAAATATGAATTCTTAATAACAGAATCACTAATCACTGCAAGACAAACTGAAAACTGGCATTCCTCTCTCAACACAATATAAACTGTGAGACCTATAGCAACCAATTCTGGTGCACGTTAAAGAAGATCCACACTTACTGAACTAATCCAGCCCCCGACTCATGAAACACTATTGACCCATTCCAATGCCATCCCTCTCCCAGAGAACATGCAAACATACTCATGAGACACTGCTCAAAAATTAGCCACAAACCAACCTCATCCCCAGACAGTTAAGCCATGAAAAACTTAAAAATAAATATGCATCCCCATACAACTGCCAGCCCACCCTTCGATCCCACAGAAACAGTCAAATCAATCAAATCCTTAAAAAAAAAAAAAACTCTCCTGCTACATGTTCTGACAACGTATCAAACTCTCCCTTTGGTCACCTTGCAATCTAAGCCTTTACAGATATTTTCTCAACCACCCACGGCAACACAACGAAAGCCTTAACATCAGGAAACTTGCTAACATAATACCAGTCCTAAATCAATCCAAATAAACCCCAGCCCTTCCTCCTACTGCCTAATATCACTAGTATCCTCAGCATTCAAAATCCGTTAAAAAATTGATACACAACACTTCCCACTCTCACTTACAAAACATGTCTTTGGACCTAACCACTCCAATCCCACGCTACACATTAACCTCACATAAAATATCCTAGACGGCCTTTACAGCCTCCCCTCCTCCCGTACAGTACAAGTGGCAAAAGACACCAACAAAGCATTCGACTCTGTCGCTTGACACATCCCCACGCTAGAGATACTTAACACCACACTCCACAACAATGAGAAAAAGTGTTTGGCCAGTTTTACAGCCAGTCGCCATGGCAGAGTCACTCAACAATGGCTTCACCTCTATACTTAAACTCCACAATGGAGTTCCCCAGGTAGCACTTCTTTCTCCAAGCCTTTTCCGTCTCTTCCTACACGACCTCCCATTACCTCAAGCTAACCACACCATGAAGGTTCTTTCATATGCAGACAAACTCGCAATCACAACATCCTGACATCACAGTAGCAGCAACAAACATGCACCACTACACGCAACAATTGAAACAATGGCTCACCCAGACCAGAGTATCTGCATCTCAATAGAAGTCTTGAATCACTCTTTCAAACCCACACAGAAACGAATCAAGCGCACATCCTACATTCAGTTTGAATGGACATTCTAAATGAACAAAATATCAACCATTCCAAGCATCACATACGACACACACACACACACACACACACACACACATGACTTTCACCTCTCACACCAAAAACATCTACACAAAAACAACACGCAAAGTAACTGTCCCCAGAGCACTAACAGGCATCAGATTTAGACACGAAAAGAATCCCTTAACTTCCTCCACAAACAATTCATACGCTTCACTCTGAACTACGCCTAATCCCCCAGGGCTTCCACCTTCTCAAAAACAAATATAATAAACCTGCCAAACCACACAAAACAGTGCACTCAGAATAATCACTGGCTGCAGAGCAACCAACACTCAATACTCACACAATAAAACAAAGATCCTTTCAGTACGATGCTACCCCAACATGCTCACACCTCAGTTCTATGCAACAGCATTAGATTCCCCTCACCCAAACCATTCCATAACTAACCACCAACCCCAAGTAGAAATAAAGGGTCACCCCTGCCTCGCACTTCAGTAATCTCGACTTATAGATTCCCCCATCCCCATCCAATATAACTCTGACAAAATACATACACAGTGAAATAACCTGACAAGTACTTAACAACCGCCCTCCTTAGCTCTGTCTTTAACCCGAAAATACCAGACATACATCTATCAGAAACCACACTCCCCAGACAAACACGAGTTATTCTTTCCCGTCGTTTCAACATATCTCAAGACCCTTCATGCCCACGATGCAACTACCATAACGAAGACACCGAGCGTTTCCCACTCAACTGCCCTGCACTTACCCACACACACAATGTCTTGAAAACTGTGGTGGTCCAGGCCAGTGGACGCGGCCGGCTTCCTGAGCGCTGCAGGAGCATCATAAAGATAGAAGGGATTCCAAAGGCAAGGAGTAATAAGTGTGTGTGTATGTGTGTGTGTGTGTGTGTGTGTGTGTATACATCTCAATCATATAATGTACACGTGAGATCTGATGTAAACTACTTACCACTATACCCCGAGAATCGAACCCCGGACCATCTGTGTTGGCAGCCGGGAAGCCTAACCCTAAGACCATGTACATATATATAACTGTTTGACTTATGTCCACACGACCGTAATGCCCTGGGAGTCGGCTAAAAATCCTCCTCTCCCTTCCTTGTCCAGATCGCGAGCGGCAGTGCTACAACCTCGTAAAGGATGCGTGACGCATCAGCGAAGATCCGTGAGTCAGCGAATGCTTAAGGAGGAGATGCTGCTTTGACCTCGTTGTTGCCTTGGGGTTAGGCTTCCTGGCTACCAGACAGAGGATGGTCCAGGGATCGATTCTCGGGGCACAGTGGTAAATAGTTTATATCAAATAAATTGTGTATATTACACAAAAGGTCCCGGGTTCGAGCTCTGGCTGTTGGAGGGTTATGTGTTCCATGAAAGTGCGTGTTCATATGCACTATATATATATTTGAGGTCAGAGGTTAAATTTGGAAAAGTTACCTACTTTCGACGAGTCTGTATTATCGCCAGTTGCTGAAACGGAGTAACGGTCTCGTCAAAGTTCTTCCTCCAAAGGAGTCAGTCCATCATTTCCCTGCTTCTGATTGCAGCGTAGCCTCGAAGTTGTAAAGGGGTCCTGGAGTTATATATGATAATGATAATAAAAATGTATCTACACACGCACATATATATATATATATATATATATATATATGATTTCCACGCATGTCTAGCCTTTAACAGTACGTATATATGCGGGAAAATGCTGGCGTACCAATGAATATTTCATAGTTTATGTGAATATGAAAGTGTGCCGTTATGTTACCGCGAGATGAATTACAATATGTTTGAAAGTTTCATTTTTACATCCAACGTCTGATTACGAAAAAAATAATCATTGTCAAATGAACCTGCTTTTTTTTTTTCGCAATACGTCCTATTGTTTCAACTAAAAAAATTCCCCCGGACCGACTACTGATCATTCACTTTGACTAAAAATAAAAGAAGAATGATTAAGTCTTCAATTGAGGATCGTTGTGAGGTAGGGGAAGGGTTTACGAATGCACTCAGAGGGTTAGGATTGATCCAGGTTCCAGGGCTAGTGTAAGTACGACCTACAACGTTCCAGGTCGCTACTAACCGCACTTCAGACTTACGGTAGACTTACGAAGTTCACCCGGGTAGCCTAGTCTTAAGGAAGACTTACAATGTTCACCCGGGTAGCCTAGTCCCGATAACATAAGAACGTCAGGGTGATTTTAAAAGAAATAACTACTAAATTTTCACTGATACCGGAATAATTTTCATTTACATCTCTGTTTGTAGCTATACGAAAGAAAGTATATTTTCCTTTTCTGTAGCTGAGATACTCACAAACAAAAGACGCAAAAATAAGATATGATTTCAGACCCGAGAAAAAAAGAATCGTTCACTCACTTCACTGATGGGATTCGTAGATATGCAAAAAGTCACTGACATCACCTTCACTACTGCTAGAATTACTTTCCAGCGATATAAGGGAAAACAAAGAGACGAAATGAGAAGATTCTTACCCACGCCCGTGGCTATAAGAGTTCGACTCAAATTCCAAAAGAGTTCTTGAATTTCTGGGTCAGATGGTGATGGAGAAACGTCATGGATACAGGAACACAAAACGCATTTCCCCTGAAAAGTGGCCATTGGAATCGAATATATACATGGTCGACGTGATCTATGTTAAGTGCAGAGGGAAGGCTTATGAGAAATTTCATATCTTTGGGTAATATCACGTTAATAAAGAGCCATAATGCCCTTCAGCCTTTACACATTTGCATATGCCTTTACATATTTGCATAAAATGTCTTCTCGGAGGAATAACCTCATGCCTTAGAGTACATCACTTAGGAGGATCTCCGGTGGAGGACGCTTCATACAAGTACAATTACTTACCAAAGTTCGCCTTAAAGTGCCACATTTACATTAATTATGTACAGAGGGCCTCGTAAAGCCTGTAAAATGTTATAAGTGGGTTCTCTGGGGTGATGATGCGAATGTGGAAACACACCGTGGCATTGTGGTCTATAATTCTCTTTTCAAAAGAAGTATAGGAACTTAGAATTTGTAATTATGTCTCTACTGCTCGTTCAAAACCATAAGAAGTTTATGGCTACTATGCATATCCTGTACCACAGTTTCCCTGTTTCTGGCTTCCTTGCTCTCCCTTAAACCTTCTCTGATAACTAACTCCTACTGGGGAATCTAGATTATTGACTTTTGGTTTAAGTAAGGTGTGCATTGATAATTTTTCAACAAATAATTACCCATGAACTTAAGGACAAGTAAACGCTATCTCGTGTAACCAGTGTGTAGATTACCTCCTTCGTAACTCTCCCCAAAGTAACAAGATGGCAATTGTCAAGAGCCAAGTTCATTTCATGAGCAGATTCCTTAACTCTGCTTTCTGTAAGGCAATAATCATAACTTGGCTTCATTTCCCCTGTGTCCAGCTTCACCGGACGTGTACCAGACCAGTGCTGAAGCGTGTCTTCGTCTCCTACAGGTTATTAGAATACTGAACAGACTTTATATTTCTCACAAACCTTGCATCGTTCTTAAACATATTCAGGTATGACTTGAATCAAAGCAATTTGTTTACAAAGATCAAGAGATTCAGCCTCAAGGCTAAGTCCTGCGGGGAGCTCTCATTACCATCCCTTTGCTTCACTATCATGACTCCATCCCTGCTGATTAGGTCATGACCCCATCTATACTGATTAAGATCTTAGGTTACTCCTATTGTCCTCCAGCAGATAACCCCACCATAGATCAGCCGGTCTTCTGTAAGCTGCTTTTGCCTTGTACTCCATCTCCTCCGCTAAGTATCACACCCTCGAACACCCAGCCTTATCACGCCCACTCTGTCACATCTACCCTTTCATGCATATCCTTTCACAAACACCATCTCCAAACATCCTTTTATAGCCACTCCTCTCACGTCCGGTTTACCGCAGTCACACTCTCAAAGCCATCCTCTCACAACCACTCCTGGTGTGTCCACACTTCCATATCAGTCCTCTTTCCCCCAGTATTTCATACCAGCCCTCTCACAACCTATCTCTAAACGACGATCCTCTCACATCTTCCTCTCTCACAATCGTCTGAGTATCTGGGAACTTTCTGCTTTACTATCAAGTCTCCATCTACACAGACGGGGAGTCTATGATAGTCATAGCGTCCTCCAAAATAGGTAAAACTCTTCATAGACTATGAGGTCCTGTCGAAGCGTCCATGCCCTAGCAGGCAGTCAGGCATACTCTTTCACTGGCTCTCTCACAGCTACACTCTCGCACCAGAAGTTCCAAAGTCCTCCTCTCGCACTTATACTCTCACTCCCAGCCTTTTACACTCGTCCTCTGACATTTCCTCCCCTTCCCTCTTTAAACCCCGTGTCTCACACAGCTACTCACACACACACACACACACACACACACACACCCTACAACATTCGCCTTCTCATTCGGGTCCCACAAAACCCATCCTCTACCGCCTGTCATATTGCAAGCGTCTTTTCTCCATCGTCCTTACAACTGGCTCCCTCAAACACTCGACCGTCCAGAGGGCCAGCCATGCACACACACACTCGCCCTAACACCCTGTTACCCACTCGACCTCTCTCTCTCTCTCTCTCTCTCTCTCTCTCTCTCTCTCTCTCTCACTCGCCAACCCCGCAGGCCGACCCTGTTGTTATCCGTCCTCACACTTGGCCCTCCTCACGCCTGCCCTCACATCAGCCCTAACGACTAGCCAGAAGTCCCTTATCTCACAATTTCTCATGCCACGTCTTACCTCAAGTTTACTACCAATCCTCATGTTTACACTCATACTCTCGCCTCTCCTTGGTCGCTCACTGTTGGCCCTCATAATCGGCCTCGTGCTCGTCCGCATAATAACTTCTACAGCTACACTCATGTTCTCATTTCACTTCATACATAAACTTTTCCACCCACTCACACTCTTCCTAACAAACAACCCTCCCACCTCATCAATATCTGTTCTCACAACAAACCTCATCTTCCATAATTACCTCCCAACAACTCACACTCCATAACTGCCCCTCATACCTCTCCTCATAATCTACTTACACTCCCTGACAACCACAACACCCCCACATCTGCCCTCACAAGTACCCTCACACTCAGCAACTATATTTCTTCTACTTCCTCATAAATATCCTCACATTTACCAACTACTTATTACACCTGTCCTTACAGCCACCTTCACACTCCCTAACTATCCCTCATTCCTCTCCTCACACTCCCTAAATACCCATTATACCTTTCTTCACACTCCCTAACCACATCTCATTTCTGTCCTCATAATGCCTAACTATCCCTCAAACTTTTCCACACGCTCCCTAACTACCCTCATACCTGTCCTCATACTCCCTAACAATCCCTCATACATGTACTCATACTCCCTAACTACTCATGATACCTGTCCTCACAATCCCTATCTACCCCTCATACCTGTCCTCACACTCCCTAACTACTCCTCATACCTATCCTCATACTCCCTCGCTGCCCCTCATACCTCTCCTCACGACCGCCCTCAAAACCAACCATCACGCCACCCTCACCAAAAGCTCTCACCCACTCTCCCCAACTGCGTTGACTCTCACTCCATCTCAACAACTCTCACAGCCAGTCTGCTGACGCGGGTTCTAAGCCCACTCTCACATCTGCCCTCTCATTCGCTCTCACCCAAATTCAGTTTCGTTTCTTTGCAGTAAATATCAGCCTCAGTCTGTCAGAGTCTCAGAGCGGGTCTTCTGCCACAGTGAACAATGTTCTTCATCTTGTTCACACACACACACACACACACACACACACACACACACACTGGCTGATGAAGGGTAAGTCATCGCTAGAAATAATCATGTAAAGATTAGGCTATAGAAAGAAGCAATGAGTAAAGAACCGTTTGTACTCCATTACAAGCACATGAGGTTGGGGTCAAGATGCTATCATTCAAGGGCACACTGGTCCACTGCTGCAAGATTGGGTGGTAATACCAAATGCTAAAAACCACGTAGAGCAAAGCTATCATGTAGAGCAAAGCTATCATGTAGAGCAAAGCTATCATGTAGAGCAAAGCTATCATGTAGAGCAAAGCTATCATTCGCCAGACACACCGTGGACAGTGCTATGCAGAAGTTGCTCTTCCACTACAAGCAAGCATAAGAATAACAACATTCTGGTTGGTGAATGAAGCTATGATTGATCAATTGTATACTTTTTACATGAAACCTTGAGTTAAATATAATTATTTTCCAGGAAGCGTTAGGGAGAAACTGGACATATTATTAAAAATAAAATGTACATTTAGAATGATGACAGAATCAGAATTTATGAAAAGAGACAGGAAATACTCATTTTCTTTCCCTAGAAACTAGTGGACATTATGATCAAATAAATCGACTGATTGGAGAACAGATTTTTTTTTTCTCAGAGCTGAGATAGAGAAAACTAGAGAGACTTAAACTGAAATTCAGAAAGGGAAACAAAGAGAAGGGTTACAAGGAAGTATTCTCTGTGGTAAATTAATAACTTAGATTTGGTATCAATTAAATGAGAATGCAGTTGTATGTGATTCAGGGACAGGACGGCACGAATACTGCTCCCTTCCACCAATATTGCTCCCTTCCCCTTAGGTACCAGTGTAATGAAAGCGAGGCAGTAACAGAACAAGTATGTCTGCATGTGATAGGGACTGGAGTGGGTCAGATATTATGTATAGCTTCTGGCCTATACCCAGATCAGCGCGTGGGAATTATTGTGGAAGAAGAAGAGAGTCTATAAGCTCAAAAAGGAATTAAGTTTCGGTAAAGGAATCTGGAAATTTTAAGCTAACAACAGAATCACATTTAATAATAAATAGGGGAATTTTTTTATATCAGTTACATTCAAGTAAATGAATGGAGAAATTGTAAGTTGATAACAGAATTACATTTAAGGAAACAAATCAGCAAATCATCTGTAAATGAATTTAAAACGTACTCTAAACTTAGCTAAGTCAACGCACCACCAATTCTGTTACCCCAGTTTAAGAAACAAATAGATCTGATAGAGAAGGTCTAAGGGAAAGATGAAGAAAACGGGACGAGTGAGAGAATGGAGCGGGGTTAAGGGAGAAAAGGAAAGCGAGGATTAGCTGCAATGAACCTGCCCGCAACAGGAGAGAAAAGAATTAGGGAAAATATGAGCCTAAAACTATTAAGTTTCTAAACCACATGAGTAATGGCAAATGGTGAATAGTTCTTACGAAGTTAGAAATGGAAGTTCAACGAGAGGTCGTGTGGCGTTTCCATCTTTCTCTAAACTAATGGCATGTGATACAGCCTCCCACAGGAGTCTTAATAGAACGTGGACTTCGTCTGTGGTGGGAAAATTACCTCTTGTCGAAGAAAACTTAAGCCAGAAGGAGGTATCCCTTGGGATGAGCCATTCATCAAATACCAGAGGCGTCTTTCCAGACTGAATCACGATGACTTGTGGCGTCCTGCAGCTTTAGGTTTGCATTCAGTCAATCCCCATAATCTCTATTTTTCTCTCTGTCATTATCTCTCTCTTTCTCTCTCTCTCTATCTATCTATTTATCTATCTATCTATCTATCTATCTATCTCTATCTTAACGTAAGTCCCTACTTTCAACTCAAAGTTTACCCCCTAATGTCTTACGAAACATCATTCCTAAATAATGAAACTACCTCAAAATTTCCAGTTCTTCATGAAGTATACTGATCTTACACTAGCTATTTTTCCTTTTCTTTCCAAAAAATTAACGTTTTGTAATTTACTAACATTCACTTTCAGCAACCTGTTTCTATAATACATCACCGACCCGACCCACCATTCTATCCAACACTTCTTTCAATCCAACCAACAACTCTGTTTTTCTTTCAGTCAAACAACGCAACACAATTACCCAACCTCGCTCCCGCCTTACGCAATGCCCCGTCCATAAAAAACACATCACGTAACCAGAGACATTACGCAACCTTGCTGCAATTCCACGCTTATTACAAACCACTCATTCATACCTCCACAGGCGTTACTTCCATCACAGGAGGTCTTAAGAGCATTCGTAAGCCCTCCATACACACCGTGTACAAGGGACAAATGATACCAAAGTGCCATCCTCTTTTTTTACAGTATCAAAAGCCTTTTATGATCTATAAATGCGGTATCCAACACCTCCTCTTCCTATTAAAGCTGTCTCCACTACGTGTGTAAGTGTAAAAGTCTGAACAACATATCCCACTCCATTCCTAAACCCAAACTGAATCTAATACAAAGGAAAACAAAGGAATTCAAACAGCTTAAAGACCATTGGGTACCTTTGAGGCTTTTTGTGGTAGTGGAAGAGATACGAAAATCATAGACCAGTGTGGTATAGATCAGTGTGGTAAGAAAGCATGATGCAAAATATTCAAGAACAACACAGGTTCCTGAAGCGCATTCTACAGGTCATTACGTCATGCGTAATAAATCATCTTCCAATTAGCAAAATACACAAATTTCATACATTATGCAAAAACGCCGCAATTTAGGTCAGCATATCACAATATACCAACAGTACACAGTAAATCATCCATGTCGTATTACAGTGAGGCAATTAACATACTGGCAAATAATACCAAAATGTCAATGCATGAAATATGACTCTGCATCTTTATGATATATGAATATTCCATGTAACAAAAGAAGGAAAATGAATTATCAGTATAACTAATAGCCTCAAAATTATACATCATTTAATGGAGACACCTGAATGATTTAAGCAATTAGTGGCAGAAGCATATCTGTTCTAATGATGCTAAATGACAGCTTGATTTTATAAGCCTTGAGCAGTTTATGTATTAATGAGAGCCTTTAATGTGTGTGTGTGTGTGTGTGTATATATATATATATATATATATATATATATATATATATATATATATATATATATATATATATATATCAATGTGCCTTTCACTTCACAAACTGAAAAGCATCTACGATAGCATTTGATCTACATTTTCTTTCTTTCACCCTCAACATCCACACATCTCCCATCTCTCTTGACGGGGGTTCATATTCTTTCTCCTCGCAATATGGTCCGTCGCAGCGCAATACGCCACAAACACAAAGATAAACAATAAGAAAAGCATCAGAGCAATGCCTAAAGATAACCAGGAATATGCGGATATGCGGATATGAGGGTGCAAACAGAAGGATATATCACGAACTATGTCTGTCTCTCCAATTCAGTGACATTCACACAGGAAAAACTGTGTGGAAAGATTCGTTATCAAATGGCTTCTTATAGAGACTGCGGTAGTATAGTTCAGAGGGTAAGATGCTTATGGCTTGAAAAAAAAAGAGAAATATGACATTTTCACCTCCGAGAACAAGAATCATAAGTAACAAACAGTCCAAGAACTCCGTTAGGGAAACAGGCGTTCTGCCCTGAAAACTCATTACTCTCATTTTTCTTGTGAAAAGAACAGATATAGGGTATCATGAAAATTGTAGGTGCAGAGGGGCATTCTTCGGGAAAGCTGCCGAACGCTTATTCTAGCGACTTCAAAGAGTCATCCATTCAAAAAAAAAAAAAGCACTGACACGCAATACACCAGGCATATAGCAAACATATAGAGCATCTATCCCCTTTTGAGACCGTTGAAGTATGTCCACAGACTGGTGAATCGTTACTGACACATCTTGCTGCAAAAGGATGATAAAGTCTTCACATATATCAACCCAGCGTATATGACTACCGGTTAAAGGTGGAAAGAGAACAAGGATGATGGAGTGAGCACAATATTCCTGTTCTTATTCGTATTTGCAAAAAAAGATGTGTTTCTTGACCACAGAAACATCCATGAATGGGCAATATAATTCCACAAAGTCCTCATTGTAAATGGGCTGGAGATTCCAGTGACCTTTTGCACAAACAGTATTAAAAAGTAATGATACTGGAGCCACCTTGTTCTACTATGCCCAAAGGAGAGCAATTAAAACCGTAACAGACTGGTCATTGATAAGTTTAATCCGAAAGTGACGTCTACAAATGCAGAAACAAGATGGAGAATGTATATCACTTTTATAATATAATTCCATCTGCACGTACGATGATATATAATTCACAGCATGTATGACATAATTCATCAGGGTCACAAAACAGGGAATGTTCTTTATGGTAATCTTTAACAGTTTACCCTTTTCTTGCACTTCGCCAGCATCAGTACTAGCTCTAAGAGAGGTTACCCCTCACGGCTCTTAAACAAAATCAAAATACCCCTTTTTGTACAACTTACACGACCACGGGGCTAACAATGAACGACAGTTTGCAAACACCAATTTAACTAGCTATATGAAAATTTTACAGGTCTTCTTCCTCTCCACAAAATCTATTTGCCTTTCTACTCCTACCACACAAGTCTATGAGTTTCTCTTCTCCACTATCACAAACAGCCTCTTCAAAACCCAATGGTCTATTACTGTTTGAATTCATTTCTATCATCAGTTAAGGAGAGCGAAGCCCTGAAACTGAGAAGATCTTGTCAAAAATATCCTTTACCTGAGGTGAGTTGCCTTGTACCTTGTTGAAGACCCTCTATCAAGGACTGGCAACTGAGTGAAACTGTCACCCTATCCTGAACTACTACCATTTCTTAGGTTCACTGAATTTCCACGACGACCAGTGTCTCTAAGTGGAATTACCCGACACGTTAATGAAGATAAAAGATAGTTTGCTCGGTCTTCTTTATCGCTATATAAACTTCCTTATCAGTTCGTAGGTTTACTTCCTCCGTCCCTGAACAAATGACAGTCTTCGTATAGTTACTTAAATATGACATAAGTTTACATTCACACCGTGCGACTTCTGCCTAACCCATGGACGCTCCACGCACTCTTCCGTGGGAAGGAGGTTCAGCCAGTATCTGCAGTAAATTCTTTTCTTGGTGGCTCAACCAATGGCACGTCTGAGTAGAGCGGACTAAAACAGTCTGTAGTCCTCAATTATCAAACAGCCAAGGTGCGCCACACTGGTGTCTTCCGCATCTTAACATTTCAGCCTGAATCTATTCCTATGAAGCTTTTCTGTGGATCTATTAACTTTCTACTGAGGTTTGCCATAGGCCTCTTTATTTTTCCGAACAATGATCATAACCAAACGACCCTCCTTAATGTTATTCCCTGTTGCAGTCTTAAATTGGAAGCTAACCATATCTGCGTCTGACTCTTGACATGACTGAGAACATCATGCGATTGTACAAGCCAGATTTGTAAGAAAATATCTTGCATCATATGAAGGTATCATTCTGTAATACGCTAGTTCTTAATAAGACCTTTTCCCCTTATCATACAGGGTATATAGCGCGGGATATCTCCTACCGACACGTTCAAAGCTGAGCTAAAGGCACGCCGAGCATCTGGGGGTAACCTCATCTCATGAACATGTTTTAGAAATCAACTATCCAATGGCTTTATATCTAAAGCCTTCCTCCCCATCCTTCCAACTGATCCCTTACAAGGAGGATCGTGTGTAACAGCACTTCCTAATTATTACAGAACTTGTATAGTGTGTGTGTGTGTCTGGTACGAATGAATAGGGATGGTGAGGGAATTTTCTTCACTCGGCATCTCTATATCTCGTCCTTCGACACCCGTAACATAGTACATGATCCAACTCCCTTTCTTATTTATACCTCTGTGGACTCCTATTCGTGTTCGGAACCCACGCGTTCCCTCCATTAACCTTATATTTTCCTCTCTCTATAGAAGCAAAGATACGGAACTGTGGCATTAATTTGAATGAATCGTCTGGTTGGTTTACGGTCATTTCTATCTGGTCTCTGCCAGATTCCCGCATGTACCGAATTACGTCACTCAGGGACTTTACGGATGCTGCCTCTTAGGAACCTCTAAGATTGAGTCTTCGTTCCTTTTGGGAAATATAACACTATATAACCCAGTGCTATGAGTCAGGCTACCATGGGGCTATGAACTGAGTTACGAACTGATTCATTCAACGAGTCACGAGTCTGCCACAGATCGTTTGAATGAATCTTTTAGTTCATACTTAAGATGACTAAGCTTATGGGGCCAAGAGAACTGGGTCATCGTCGTCCACCTGTGAGTAAATCCTTAGTAGGAATTGTTTAAGTTCATCGTACTTCGTAGGCTCACTTGCAAGCCAGTCGACTGTGTCTGATTGCAAGGGTCACCTTTCACCAGGCCAGTGTGAGTTCTCGCCTTTTCAGCACATGAAATTTACTCTCTTCTTCTGCAGAAAAATGAGGTGAGTCTTTGAAGTTTGCAAATTTATTCGTGACAACCAACTCGATAATTTACGTGTGCCTGCGATACTAATAAATTTAAGTATACCAACTTCCTGAAAGTATTAAAGTGCTATTGACAAAATGCGAAATTTGACTGGTTGGTTGAGAGGTAGGTGGCATAGTGCCTGCAGTTGGTTGAGAGGCAGGTGGCATAGTGCCTGCAGTTGCCTGAGAGCCAGGTGGCATAGTAATTGTTTAAGCAGGTGGGTAGCTTAACAACCACTATCTTATATGACGTGTCATCAACCAATCTAGTATCTATGCCTATGGCTTCCATGCAGGTTCTCGTAAGCCACACAGTAAATGTCTTATGAAGTTAGGTCTTAGATCTAGCTCGGGTCCACCTGTCATCCTCCCCAATGTTACCACGTACTGTTCCCACTGTACGCTCTATACTTGCCTCCACTGACCACCTAATGCTGTACCCTTCACCAATGCTTTCAATGAGGTGCTCTCTCTCTCTCTGTATAACTAGACAAATGAGAATATAAAACTAACAGAAAAATTTTAAAGTCTCTTGTCCTTGGAATTCCCCAACACCAACTCATGTTCAAAGTTTACTAATACACAAACTGATAGCCAGTTACTATCACTTAGAGCATAGCGTCAGGTCAACATACTAATACACGTAAATATATATATTAGAAAGCAAGACGCAGAAAGCACTAAAGCACATACCAACTTAATAGGTTTCACTCATCACTCCAGAGTACGTAATACTGTCAGCTTATTTGACACTCTAAGAAATACTTAAAAATGTTCAAAATAATGTTAATCTCCTTCAGCAGTTTATTTATTTTTTTCTGATTATTGAAGGTGATGAACGTAAAATAATTTCAAATTATTCTTTTTGACACACTTCCAAAAGTTATCGGATTTTGAACCCCTTCACAGCATCCCATCGGGCATTCCAGAGGTCCGCCACATGGACCATACCAGCCAATCATTGCGTCCAGCAGCCAAACGCGTGGTCGTCAGTCAGTCCAGGCCCCGTTGCCGCTCGACCTGACTCGCCCCTGGAACAAACGACGATATTTGTTGCCACGACAACACAACACACAGTCTCCACCACCACCTCCCTGGGCTGCCTTCACGGCGCTTTTCGCACAAGTGTGTGTGTGTGTGAAAGATGTCTCAGAATAGGGCATTAGGGTGTTATGGAAACTCGGCGTTTCCATGTGCCAACAACCTTCCCTGGAAGGGCCAGAGAGTTTCCCCACTGCTCTCCTCGTATATATCGGTCCAGCAGCTTGAATCACACAGAAACACTCTTCAGACCTGAAGAGACAGGACGTGCTGTACGAAACTGCTTCACTGGAGTTTGCTAATTGTATGTAGTATTCCCCGCCGGCTCCAGCAGCTACTACTGCTTCTGCCATCACCACTTAAGCCACAAACTTCACCCGAACTTCCCTAGTATCAACAACTATCGTCTCCCGGTATTACAATCTGTAGGTGGATGTAACTTGGGTGGCTTTCTTCCTTTAAATGCCTAAGCAAATCAAATTTGCAACACGCACGCACCTGGCATAAACCAGCAAGACTGATACACTCGAGTGTTCAAAGCCGACCTTCGGGTGCAACTGTGGGATAGGTAAGCCCACTAAATCGCACCCTGAGCGATCTGTTTAGTCTGTGAAGTCTTCCCCCAATAAACACGTCGTTTACATCGCTTATCTAATCAATTCTATCTGCCACGGAGATGATGATGGTTTGACACGTAAGGGTCACTGGTGTCGAGTGTGTAGTAAAGATATATTTGTCGAGAGGGTGAGGTAAATCTAGGTTTATGGAATGTGTTGAGCAAATGTGTTTGCTGAGGGCGGAGGCATCTAAGGGTTACCAATGCTGCAGTGACGCTGGGATACGTGGTGTCACCCTCCCCAGTGAACATGATGCTGAGGACTTACGACAAGTACGTGCGACGAGACTGCCAAAAGGCAGGGCTAGCGCGTATCGCTCACCGCAGGGAAGTTCAGAATTACGAAGAACGAGCCGTGTGAGTGTGTTGTCAAATATGTGCGAGATGGAGAGATTGAATACCGACAGCCTACTTTTTTTTTTTATGTTGAAGGCTCCAGTCACGGACAAAAGTCCACATCAAGGCCAGGCCCCGATTGAAATATAGAAAGAATTAAGAAACGGAAAAGAAAAGACAAAGGAAGGTATTTACAAATGTTTGAGAAAGTGAAAGACCTGTCTTTTGGAATGTACCAGGTCATGGTTATTGGGAATGACATGACAAGGTAGAGGGTTCCAAAGCCTCGACATGCAGGGAAAGAAGCAGTTATCAAAACGGCACACCCTTGAGTTGCTGATGGCCACACAATAATCACGTGACACAGCAGCTTGCCGAGTATTGCATGGTCTAGCTAGAGGTGGGGGCACACAAGCAGCCAGCTTTCGGGAGCAAAAACCAAAGTAATACCTATAGAAGTGGGAAAGTGAACCAACATTGTGACATAGGGCAAGGGGGTCAAGTTTGGAAGTTAGCCTAGGACAGTTCATAAGTCGGATCGCTTTCGACTCAACTCTGTCAAGTATGGAAAGAGAACTAAAACCACCCCAAATGTGAGAGCATTACTCCATACAAGGACGAATCAATCCCTTGGTTAAACGGAGCAACTGTTCAGAAGAGATGAAGTTACAACATCTAAACAGGACACCCAGTTTCTTAGGGGCAGAATTAGCTATTCCGATAATGTGGGGTTTCCAAGAAAGAGTGGACGTTTCAGTAGTACCAAGTATGTTCAATGAATCAAGAGGTATAATTACAGAACCGTCACAGGAGAGACGAGAGTTGTGAGGAGTTATCAGTGGAGAAATGGGTAAAAATTGGGTCTTGCACGCATTAAACTTGATTAGATTTTGTCTACCCCAATGACAGATCCTCTCCAAGCCTGAGTTTACTGAGGAAGCTGTGTCAAGACGAGGTGCGAATCGAATGACAGAAGAGGGAGCAGAACTGAAGGATGTGGATGAATGTTTGTGGAGGAAAGGAAATCATTAAAAAAAAAAGGAGAAAAAGTGTAGGAAATAGGACAGAACCTTGAGGGACACCACTGTTGATGAAGAAAAGTGGGTAGGCTGATCCATCAACAACCATAGAGATAGATCGGCTGGAGAGGAAGCTAGAAATGAAGGAGCAAAGTGAGGAAGGGAAGCCAAAAGAAGGGAGTATAGAGATGAGACCCCAATGCCACGCCCTGTCAAAAGCCTTAGATATGTCTAGGGCAACTGCATATGACTCCCCAAAATCTTTCAGGGATGATGCCCAGACATTAGTAAGATAGGAAAGAATATCACC
>JAYMFT010002680.1:0-17302 GCA_038088735.1 Panulirus argus | reverse complement strand
GTCTGGGGTGGTTGGTGGAGGTGGGGCTGCATTCTGGGGGGGGGGCTACAGTCTGGGGTGTGCTGCGCCACAATCAATACATGATGCCGAGGTCCTCGGCTGCACACGTGACCACCACCAACTTCCTCAAACGTAAACCCGTCCACGCTACTTAAAACGTCTGTTTACATGAGTTTACACCTCCTTAGCTGAGGTTAATCATACAATTCTCTGCTTTATCTTAAAAGTATATGAGAGTTTTTGTTTGAGTTTGCACAGTTTTACATAAGCTTCAACCCCCCCCCCGGATTTATGTAAACTGTTCAATTGATTGTATTGCTTAGTGTACGCGAGTTTCATACGAGCCTGCACCTTTTCACATGAGTTTACATTTCTTTGAATTTCGTAAACCACTCAGTTCACCTGATATCTCAGTATATTGTTGTCTTAGATGTGTTTACATCTGTTTACGTGAATTTACTCTTGTTACTGTATCAGTAAGGTCCACACCTTTGCAAATTATATACCACTCCTGTTTACATAGCTCTGTACGAATTTACACATTCTTTCACACATTTTCGAGTTTGCTTACACCTATAGGCCTTTTAACTCTCTCTCTCCGTTCCTCATTATAAGCCATGTTTGTTTACATTATTTCCCATGAGATTAAGAAATGTTGACGTGTATATCTTTCTGTGTACTTTAGTCTACACTTTATCCCAGGTAGAATTTCCCGATCCCTATCTCCTGTAAGCTTCAAGGTTTACATCTAGTGTTACATATAGTGAAAAACTTCATTTCTTTAAGAAACGAAGTTCACACGAGTTTACACATGCTTACGTAGAGTAAGACGAACGTAACTGAGTTTACACTGGACTTAAGTATCTGACGTGAGTTTGATAAAGACTACCTGTGTATTTTGTTCACGTGAGTTTACTTTTGATATTTCTCTAAATATCCTGTGGTCTACATGTCCTTCAGGACACAACACATGAGTTTACCTACATATACACCAGTTGATATGAAATTTCAGTTTATATTTGTTTACCATTCCTAGCTTTCCTAGTTTACACAAGTTTACGCAGATACATGTAGACTTTCGCGAGTTTAGATTAGCTTGCCTGTATCCAGATTAGTTTGACTGACTTTACAATCGCGTCCAGTATTTTGTTCGTGTGTTCTTTGAGTTCATATCTGTTTTTCATTGTTTTGCTAATATTTCTTTTCCTAAGTCATCACTGTCATTGTGATCTTCGCTTTCTTTGTCTGTAGTTTTTTTTTGTTTTGTTTTGTTTTTAATTCTTGTCATCACAGAGATACTGTTTTCTTGTTCAACATGTCCCCTTCAAGAGTGAGGGAGACATTGTCCTTGCTGAGTTGCTTATATCAATTTCTCTCCTTTCTCTCCAGCCATCACCACTACAGCGTCACTCCTTCCTTTCTCAGTCGACTGACAAAATGTTGTAAGCATTTAACTTGTTCCAGTACTCCCAGATGTAATTTCAGTTTCGTCTTTGCGCTCTCTTAAAATACTGTTACTGGGTCAAACGTCAAGCAGATATAATGTATAAAAGTCTATCACTGGCTGACGTCAACAGTATTTTTGGGACGCCATTATCTTTTTCTAGGTGTTGTGAACGAATGTCTGTCCCAAAAAATTGCTTTGTCTCCCTGCACTAGAGAGGAAACATGTTGGTCTTATGATGTTTATTCCCATCATCACTGCTTGGTCCGCCGGACGAGGGAGGTGTACTGGCTTTGTTTTGTTCTGTTTTTTACTTGTATGTTTACATTTTTCTTTTCGATTTTCAGCGACACAGTCCCGTCCCTTCATTATTTTTGCAGGACTGGCATAAAGTTTTGTAGTAGGCGTGTACGTACCTAGGTCCGACACCCAGCCATCTTTTTCCATGGGAATTTTTAACCTTGCTTAGTGGGTCAAAGATCATACAAGGTAAAGTTACGCTTTGTGCGAAAATGATCCATTTCACTTCAGCCTGTGTTGTTGACGCTGACTCGGTATCAGGTGCTCCTCCACACCGCTGTAGATGTTGCCACAGGGATGTGTGTAGAGGGAGGCACTCTCCTGCCGCTGCCACATATCAGCCTCTTTTCTTCTTCTGTCTTTCATTTTCCATTACAACTTCACTTCTTCATCTGCTTCTTTTTAACTCTTCTTCCTCTTTGGTGTTCTCTTGTTTCATCTCTATTTTGTTTTTGTGTTTTGTCTTTGTTTTGCTTTTTCCATTCTATATTTCATATTTCTCTACTCTTACTACTACCGCTGCTACTTCTTCTTCTTCTTTTTCTTCTTCTTCTTCTTCTTCTTCTGTCTCTAAAGTAATATCTAGGAAAAGTTGCACGGACCTTGTTTCTTTTCTTTTTTTTTCTAATTATCTTTCTCCAAACCTGATATTACCATGAGAAAGTTCACCGCGTCACTCGCTAAAATGTTTGAGAAAAGTCATTAACATGGAATGGGATTCTGGCGCATGACTGACCTGTGATATTTCTGCGCATGAGAAATATCTCTGTTTGTGCAAAAGTCGCAGAAAATCTGGAGATAAAGATTACGGAACTGAGTAAACATTCACAGTGTTTACGTTAGCAAAATTCAAAAAAGAAATGGCTAAAGTTTTCTTTGTTTGATGGTGAAGTGATTGTTTTATAGTAGGTTGTTTGTTTGTGTTTGCTGTTTGAGGATTTGTTTGTCGCCCTAGCTTTTTTTCTTTTTTTTTGTATATTCATAGATCTTAGTCTTCTCCTTATGTTTCTTTGCTTGAATATATATGTTCTCAGTAATTGTTTTATGATTCTTTTTAGAAATCTGTTTCCTACTTATCTCTTTATGTTTTCTAGTTACATGTCTGTTTCCCAATCATTATCTTATGTTTTTTTCTTAAAGATCTGTTTCCTAATTATATTTTTTGCTTCTCGGTTTAAAAATGTGTTTTTAATCATCCGTCTGTTTCTTTACCTCGAGGTCTGTTTCTCAACCAAATCCTTCTGTTCCTTGACTCAAAGGTCTGTTCCTCATTCCCATCCTGTTGGTTCATTTCATAAATCTGACCAGTAATCAGGTTGTCATATCTGAGCTGTTGAACGTTAGGCTGTTGAGTGATTACCTCCCGTTTTCCTTAAGGCAATCCAATCAATCACCCTTTTTTTATTGCTGTGTTATCTTGGTTGTTTGATTACTTGAGTGTGAGGCAGAGCCAAACATATGAGGAAAAGAAAGGGAAAGAGAGCAGAAAGAAAAACAACATTATGATTGTCTACAACCTGTAAGACAACAACAGAAACAAAAGCATCATCAACAACAACAACAACAACAATAACAACAACAACTACGACGACGACGACGACAACAAGAACAGTAACACTGTAGATAACACAAACAAACAGAAGAAGAGGAACTGGGAACGCTAACAACATTAACAAATCATAATAGTTCCTGGCTCCAGATCATTTTGGTCCCCTTCCCTGTGGAAGATGCTTTCACGCCAGTCCTTCATGTCTCGCTTACGAGAGATTTACAAAATATTTCTACAGTAAGAGACATTTACAGGTAAAAGAAATGTGATTGTATTTCCATGCCAGATCCTAACTGGTCACTGTCGTGAGATATCTCCAGGCCGGAGGGGATGCACCAGGAGTAGATCTCTCAGGGATAATGTTGGAGGCGCTGGCTGCTCTGATCCATAGCCTGTAGCTGTGGTAATTTAGTATCTTTTTTATTTCTTTACTTTTGCACGTTTCCTGCATTCTCTCATTTTCCTTTTTTCTCGTATTGTTTCTTATTTTCAGTCGCCTTCCCTTCTTTGATCACTTCCACTAGTTCCTCCTCATTCTCCTTCTTCTTCACTTTAGATAACCCAAAAGAGATAGATAGATGGATAGATAGACAGATAGATAGATAGATAGAGAGATAGAGAGAGAGAGAGAGAGAAAAAAAAGCCTCTTTCCCCCTGACGTAGAAATCCCCATGTAGTAAATCCCCACGAGTGAGGCCTGATAGAGATTTAGAGCTCTGCAAGTTAAACCTTATGGAGGAGCCACCTGCTGGAGGAGGGGGAGGCCTGTCTGTTAGTTCATGATGCATGATTTCGGGGTCATCATCCCCCGGGAGGTCAGACCTCGCCTGCAGTGTGGCATAACAGGTCAAGGTTCCCCCCGCCTTCCCTGCAGGACGGGCCACACATTCACGATGCCATAATCACCTGGTCATTTTCCACACCAAGAAAAATGCTTCGCTTGCTAGACATTGAGAGTGATGATCTCTAAAACATTCTCTGCAGTGAAGACTGCTTGCGTAAGTAAACTGCAGTGCATTGCAGATGTATTTTCCATGTACCGGATTACTGATAGCCTTTGGGATTGTTTACCTTATCAAGTCTTCACTATAGGCGCCCTTGCGTCACTTGACTACTGTGTGGCGGTTGGCAACTCAAGGACGAGAGGTTGTGACGTCTGCTTATTTCCCTCCACGACTAAGCTTTGGAACTCTTTACCCTCTTATGTCTTTCCCAACAGCTCCGACCAAACTTTTTTACAAAGCAGATTTTCCCCAATTTCCGAAACTCTTGTACTTTAGAAAACGTGCGGTAGTTCCGACATCAGTCCATCAGACCTTGAGACCTTCAGACACATGTGTGGCAGTGAGTCGGCACAATCCCTGCCAATCAGACTCCCTTCTTGTAGTAGAAGATGAGTCTGAATACCAGACCCGTCCTGATTCACTGACTCCTGGTCCCCATAGCGTTAGCATCAGTCGTGTTAATCAGACGCAACCCATCGCTACTGCTGGAGGAATGCCAGTCAGATCTTACCAATCGTTCCTGTGCTCGACACCGACGCAGGAGGTGATTGATGGTCAGCAAGATCCGCACATGACCTATATCAAGGTCATGACCTTGGAGGTTGAAGACATAGCACATAATAGGTGGGCTGGGGTCATTCTCGGTCATGTGTCTCAACTATATTGCCCATGTGTGATCTGGATGACTGACACACACACACACACACACACACAAATGCGCAAATGCAGTTAATTTAACAGACTTGGAAATATTAAAAAAAAAAGTTATACATACAGACAGATTGACTGATTAGAGAAAAACAAATTAGTAAACCTACAAAGAGATAATGAGAGAAACAGACAAACAGATAAGTATTTTTACAAGTAGAGAGACAGGTCAACTAATATACCGGTAAACACATAGAAATATACCAGTAGACAGATGGATAGATAGGCCCAAAGTACATACATACATACATATATACGAACATACATAACATTCATACATATATACATACATACAGGTAGGAAGACAAAGAAGAAGAAATCGATAAACACACATATATGTAAAGACAGAAATGATATATCAGCAAACATCATAATGTATCCATCATTGTGTATAAAGTTATAGCTTTCTATTTTCCTTTTTCAACTAGTGTGCCACATCAGGATTAGAATTATCATCAAAAGTCTTCAGAAATGTTATCCATCCTCAACAGGTCAAACTCTAGCACTCTTTACCTTCTTATGTCTTGACTGTGACAGTCTATTGTCTCAAGAGGTTTCCCAACAACTTATCGTCTTGTAAGAAGTTTGTCTATTACTTAAGACCGAGCGACGCACGTCCATAAGACAATGTGATTATCCCAATAAAACTTTTGAGACTAAATTCCTAAAAGGCAAAAGGTTCATGACGACTGAATCACTCATCCGTCCGTCCGAAGCTGTCTCAATAATTCCGAAACGCCTGACCCATTGTCTTATAAACCTCATGAGACACGTTTTTCCAGGGGCGTCTGGCCACAGGTCGTGCCAATACTGGGGAGGGGGGGGAGAAGACTCTCTTGGGACGAGCGGGAGTCACCTTGGCTGTTTAGGCCGCCAGCCAAGACGCTCCTCAAGACGTACGACGTCGCTGGAGGTTGTCGGCTCAGCAGCATAGGCAAAAGGTGTTTAACCCCTTCAGCACGACGGTACAACCCTTAGGTACGTCGGTACAACTCTTGGGCACGACGGTACGACTTCTCATTACGACGGTACTTCCTTGACCACGATGATACGACCTTTAGGTATGATAGCTTGGCCCTTCACTTCGAAGGTTAGATCAAACGTCACCAAGATGCGAAAAATGTCGACTCCTTATCTTGTCCTACAAGTTCCCTTTTCTCTCCCTCTATTTTTTGTGTTTCTTTCTTCAGTTTACGTCAGGAGTGAGGGGGAGGGTGGCAAAGGAGATGCCGTGACGTCATGAGATACGTCATGGATCTTGGGTATGAGGTCATGACTGCTTGAGGCTTGTTGTTCTGTACAGAAATGAGCTAAGAGGAGATGCGGGGCTTGTTGACGTTTCTCCCTCTCTCTCTCTCTCTCTCTCTTTCTCTCTCTCTCTCATCAAGCTTCACCATAATTCATTAAACTGTTCGACCAGACACAACCGCCTGACCAGGTCCGTGTTGCCAAAAGACCCACATTGGAACGACAGAAATAAGCGCTACTCATATACAGCTGGAGACTAATTGGTTTAACTGGAAACTTTATCCAAAATCAAAAGATACATTCAATAGATTCATTACCGGTAGACAGCTTTGGATTATCGTGTCTTCTCCCTCATGCATGTGCATCACTCGGCAGTATAACTGGGAGTCTCTCTTCATGTTGGGAGGAAAGGTGGTTCTGATCTGCCTGTCTATTTGGTACGGGGAGGGGGCTTTTTCACTCGTGGGGCCCCATCTCTTGTGTGTGTGTGTTTATGAGTGTGTTCAGAGTGATGATAACCACAAAATCAGCAGGGGCCTGTCAGATGTGGCGGCACCAAGCGGTAGCTTCAAGCCGTATAGAGGGATACAAGGACTCTTGGGGGGGGGGGGCAGAGTCACATAGGCCGTCCATAGACATGAGGACGTTCTGAGAGATGAGAATGATTTGGATGAGTAACGGTGTAGATGAGGGATAATGGGAGAGGAGAGAGGCAAAGCCGCGGTGGAAGAGTGAGAGGAGACACAAGGAGGCCTCCTGACCTCCTACTTTCGTATGATTTGAGGAACTTCTCTTACATCTTGCATCGAGGGTTCGAACCCTTAAAGGATGGTTCACTCACCACCAGCGACATTGTCTCATTGCTTATTAAGGTCTTCGGGGGGAGATACCGTCGCCTGATTTACTGGCTGAAACTGGAGGTAGAGAGAGACAGAGAGACAGAGAGACAGAGAGAGAGAGTGTGAGTGAGTGAGTAAACATATGGTTTATATATACCATGTTAAGAGCCGGGGTAAGACGGGTTAACAACTCTCTCTCTGTAACAAGCAACTAGTAATCACACACACATACATCATTACACACACACACACACACACACATAGGGGTCTGTGTGTGTGAGGGAAGATGGAGTCTTCATTATTCCTACGTGGTAGCCAAAGTTCCACCTCAAGAGGACTATAGAGGAGGAAAGCTGTGTGTGCCGGCAGATGTCAGAGCTGCACTGCAGAACGTGGATAAAGAAACATTCAGTAGACTTTTCACGGAGAATATCAGAGCAACGCCAACCCATCCTGTGTTGGACAGCGCTCGACCGCCACTCCTCCAGTGAGCACATGCGTATATTGCCTCTTGTATAATGCTATTGTTCTCCTCGGCTACACCTCTACAGTTGTTGTCTATTCGAGGATGATCCAATATTGTCTTCACCCAAGGGTCTTGTTTTCCTCTGAATGTTTCTGTAGACGGTCCATGTAGTATCTGTCTTAGTTCTCCAGGTACCGTGTGTGATTTGCGCTTCAGCTTCCTCGCTGGGCATTTAGATATTTTTGACGGACGTCTTTTTACCATATTTCACTATTAGAATTGATATAGTAATGTTGTAACTACCTTGCTCATCTACTCTCAGATTTAGGATGTTGCCCCCCCCCCCACATACCCTCTATATGTTGCTACAAATATATTCACATATATATCTCTCTCTATATCTTTCTTGGTGGTTGAGATACTCCAGTCATCGATTTTATATGGAAAACGTTTCTGTAGTCTACATTTGTATGTTTACTTCAGTCTGCTTCATTGGTGGCCATACAACACAGCAGTATTTGATTTCATTTCTTATCCAAGTATCAAACATTTTTAATATTAGTGTTCCGTCTCTTGTTGCCAAGGTTCGTTTGATAACGCCCATGAATTGGCTAGAGAACTTCATCTCATTAGTCTCTTCCTTGATTTCAAATTTACATACGTAATGACTCCTAAATCCACGACATTAACTTCACTCGCTATGTCTGTTGTAGCGAAAGAGGCATGGGAAAGGCGCGTGCAGTGTCCGGAGACTTTGCCACACACACGTGTGTGTGCAGCCGGGCCCCGCCCTCCAGCACCAACAACACAGACCGGACCCGCCACGCAGTAAGTTGATTTTGCTTTGTTTTCGCGTCGTCTCGTAGTGGCAGGGGGCATGATGCACGTTCCTAGTGGTGTGCACGTGCAGCATGGGCCATCGTGGACCTTTAGATACGTAGGTTCTTTTTTTCTAAGCCAGTGGACAGACTACAAACAACTGCGCAATACTAACACCTCACCAGCCCTCCCGGCAATCACCCGGGTGAGTTCCCACTGCGTATAAACGATATTATATAATTTTTCTCTAGTTTTGCGCTCTTCCGAATTTGTTACTAGAATTCAGACTCATCGTTTTTTCTATTTTTTCCCCCAGTACACTGGGAGTGAGGATTGTGGTGGCGTAGTCGCTGGGGGTGTGTTGGAAGATGCGTCTAATATTAGGTCACTGTACTAGGAGAGGCAGAAAGGGCTATCAGAGAAGGCGTTGAGCAGACAAGCGATGATGGTATATACCAGAATGAAGAGAGGTGTGTGGGGGCCTTAGATTTATCTCCTATGGACGGAGGAAAAGTAAAGAGTGGCTTGATGGCTACCCTCAAGTAACTAAACCAGTCTGATGAGGTCGACAGTGACCAGCTGGGTCAGCGAAGGATGGAACAGCCAGAGGTCATAACATGAAATATTGTGAATGTGGACAGTATACAGAAGTTTAGACAGTTGTCTGATAGATAAAGTTCATGAGCTGGGGCCCCCACGACTGCAGAACTCCCTCCCCCTACCCTGCTAATTGATATTTCAAACAAGTTTTTACACAGAAGTGTGCTCATGTAAAAGATCAGCAAGAAAAAACAGTCTGTATGATGATCTGGAGTTATAGAGAATTTTCTGATTTTTTCCTTCTGTCAAACACAATAATTCTTACTGAGAATTTCTCGTGGTTGCATGTAAGACGAAATTCTTTCATCATTCTGTTTCCGGAAAGCTCAGAGCAAGAATTCGTTGGTGTCCTTACCGATAAGAACCTCTAGGATGGTTCTGTGGTTCACTGTGGTTCATTTTTAGTCCCAGCTGGTCCAGTGGTTCGAATCTTGTATATAGTTTCATTATTTCCAGTTTTTGTTCATTACAGTTGGTTATATCCTTTAACCACTAATCTCACGACTTGACTACACTGATGATGCTGTCTGATTTCCACTATAATGACAGTAAATATTCTTTCCTTTCAACGAAACTTAACGTTTCGCTTTCAAAGAAACAGAAACTGAAACACTGCTTAGAAAGTCCTATTGTACAGCCATTAACTGGTGGAGTAGTTCAGTGAGGCTCAGAATATCTGTTCTGACTGCTAGATCAGTTCAACTGTTTATCTTCACAGGCTTTTAACTGGGAGACTGATCTCCTGTTTCACTGTACATTGAACACTCTTGACTGGTAAGCCATTACCATTGTTCTGTGGTCACTTTTAAGAGGTAGCATGCTTCACCATTGCCTAATTAATACCTTTATCTAGTATGCTTGTCCACAGCTGTTCAGTGGACGCTTCTGAACAGAAAAACGGTTCCCCTGTGGTTTTCTGCACACTGTGTGATTACCCTTTCTATTGCGGCCCGCTATCAATCATCATCTGTTAGAAAGACTAATGGTACCTTTTTGATAACGTGCAGTATTCCCCTGATGTCTTAGAGTATTTTCTGAACTCTTGAATTGCTTTCTGATACCTTGCAGCACTTCCTGTTATCTTATAGTACCCTCAAGCTCGCTAAGTTCAGTCGAAAAACCTTCATCTCCCGTTTAGAATAAAGTTTCATTATTGTAAAAAGTTATTGTGCAATTCTAAATTATTCTGAACATAAAAATCATTATTTATGACGTTTTCTATATTATCTGCATGAATAATGTGATTCAAATGAATAAAGCGCGTACATCTCTACCAATACAGCATATGGAAACGAATTTATACAAGTTCATGAGATGTTTAAATTTCTGCTAATAATGTGCATCCCACATACATTTCCGGAATTTAAGGTGGAGGTAGTGTTATAAAAATCTTTATTACATAGAAGTTAGATCTATGTTTTTTCTTAAAAGAAATTATATATATATGTGTGTGTGTGTGTGTGTGTGTGTGTGTGTGTGTGTGTATGCCGTTTTGTTACTAAATACATCTAGATAACCACTGACTAATATATGATCACTTCAACGAATTACAGATTAAATATTTTCAGTTTATAACAGGACCCGTCTGTCTGGACATGAAGAGGAAGCGATATGTATTTCATTAACTTCAAAGATTTCAGTGCTGTATTTTACAAAACCCTTGTAAAACCCTGTGGAAAAGCTGTAACTGTAATGTTTGCAGGGAACACTTATAGCTGTAGCTGTATCGTCTGCAGGGAGCACTTATAGCTGTATCCGTAGTGTCAACAAGGAGCACTTATAGCTGTAGCTGTAACGTCTGCAGGGAGCATTTATTCACAACTCCATGTCTTTATCTGTTTCGCGAAGTAATGGCATAGTTGCCCTCAAAAAAGTCGCCGAAAATGGCACGAAGGTCCCCATTTCTCCCGGTCGAGTCATGGCTGAGGAAAAAGCACTTTATTCCCAACTTTCTTATAAATCAAGAGTTTTGGCGGCATCTTGCGACATCCGTGCGAGGCAGAGCGGAAAGATAACAAAATTTAACTCTTGAACTCTGCAGGAAGAGCTGGGAAATTTAAGGGAATTGCATACGATGTTCATCTTCTCCGTGTTAAGGCTCAGCTAAGGTCACCATTTATCTGTGTCAGCATCACTCGTATAGAAGCGGTTGCCTTTTCTTACTTGAAGAAGGCAACTGAGGCTATGGTTTGTGGTGAGGAACTGTCGTGATGACTTCATTCATATTCATTATTGGACGGGTTACAGTGGCCACAGTTATACATGGTCTTGGCTAAGGAAACGGCTAGGGGTCCATTGCTCTCTTCAGGCACGGCTGTGTCCCTTCTCTTGACACCACAGACACGAATCTTCTTGTAAGATTTGCTTAAAGAAATAGATATATTGACGTCCATAGTGTGTGAAAATGTACCTTGAATGAATATTGTGAATGCTTGTTTCTATGTGTGGATGGAATAAGTAACAACATGGAGGTCGTCTTTATTTTTTCCTAGCCATGGATCCCCCTCCCTACCCCCCTCACAAAAAATATTACGCCTATGGGGTTTGCATTAAGTAAGACAGGGTCATTCCACATATATATATATATATATATATATATATATATATATATTTATTCCTTCTGATCCACAGCGAAATTAAACACAATAAGTTCCCAAGTGCACTTTCGTGTAATGATCACATCGTCAGGTTAGATACAACAAAGAAAAATATAAGTCAGTTGACATACAGTGAAGAGACGTAGCTAGGACGACATTTTAGCAAACAATGGCTACCCGGATGGAGGTTGGGTGCGTTCAAGTCTGGCAACATGCGTATCATAAAATTCATTATGGGGACAAGAAAGATGGATAGCCTTAGGAGGAAGATAGTCGTGAAGCAAACAGCAGCAGAGTCTTTACAGTTCTGGAGGCACTGGGTCATAACAGGTGAAGACCAGCATGTGGTAGATGGCTGATTAGTTGGTCAAGCAGGAGGCTCAGAGGTGGAGACCAGTGAGAGTGAAGACAGAATAAATGAAGTATAGCGCAACTCCAAAGCTCATAACTGACCAGATGTTTATCAAACGGAAAACCACGTTATCTAACGGTCCAACCACCACTCTGGAAGGAGCAATACCAAGAAGAAAGGAGACATACTTAGGGAGGATTAAGATAAATGTTTGTAAGTACCAGTGGCTGAGAGAAAATGGGATGATGACACCAGGAACCTGACATATGTCAGAAGTGTTGTTGGGGTGGAAAAGAGAGACGAGAGAGACATCCCCGAGGCGCCGTCCAAGGAGGAGAGAAGAAAACACAACGAGAGGATGTGTGGTGACGCCAGCGGAATATAGAAGGAGGAGAAGCAAGCTAATAAGATGGGAAGACGTGATGGACACGGTTATGAGGGAGAGGGAGCATGAGAAGATCTGGACAGAAAATTTTAGGAAGTCCGTCTGACTGGTCTCATAAGCCACTGAGAATTTACCATGGAGTGGAGGAAATAACGAGAAAAAGAATATATATAAAGATATATATATATATATATATATATATATATATATATATTGTACATCTCAAACATTAATAACTGTTTCTTCAGAGTTGAGATAATTTTCCTTTGAATGAGCCTCTGCTTCCATAGGACTTGGACCAATTTTCCTCTAGTTTCATTTGTTTGTTTTCTTAAGATGGAAGTCTGATTATCTCTCAGATTTCACCACCATTTGCTCGGGGTTTAAACTACATTTCCTGAAGTCTGACTTCCACATCCTCGTAGTTCAAACTGTTTTCACGTACCATGATCGGAGCCAACGCAAAATTTCCAAATGTTCCAAAGATTAGAAAATATTTTTTTTCCAAATTTCAGAATTCACGTCAGTGTTCAAATCCTATTTCTGGAAAGTCTGGCTCCCATTTTCTAAGAGTCGAGTTCCTTTTTCAACAAGATTCATGGCTTATTTTCAAGATGAGGTCTTTTGTTACGTCTTTTCACCTGGTGTATACATTCATTCTTTCCTTAACTATTTCAAGATACATTTCCAGAACGTGTCACCTTAACTCTACATATTCACTGGTATACTTTCGTACCTTAATGATATTCTGTAAAACGGTCAGGTCAAAGTACGTAAAGTTTAACTCCTGTTTCCTTAAATTCGATTTGCCCGCAATTTGTCGGCACTTTCCGGAGCTTGAAAGTGAACCACTTTGCGTTCCTTTTCCAGTCGCCTTCAGAAACCGCAGGTCTTGCTGGTCTGGTCTGCCATCTGTCTGATATTCAAATCTTATTTATTTTCTTGTTTGGTTGTTCTTGGTGTCTGGATTCCAGCGAGGAATTCTAGTCCAGACTTTCCAATTCTCTCTTCCAGCTTTCTGAATTTTGATGTTCTCTTCCACTTTCTTTTTCTGTCCTTTTCGATTCGTATAATCACGTTTTACGGTAGTCTGAGATTTAATCTTTTAATTCCCGTAGGGTTTTGTTACTCGGGATCATTATATTTCCCGCCAGGACATTTGGACTCCTTCCTGGTGAGGTTCGTGTCGTGTTTACAAGGGTATAAGACCTGGGCCGAGCGCCTCCCTCTCCTGCTACCTGGACGAGGAAAAACACGATCAGCTGTGGAAGCCATGTTGGCTCCATCTGCCTCTCGTTCACCAGAATTTTATGACGTCGACGAAGGCAGCGGCCGACCTTGTCGCCGCTAGACTGGGCAAACCCATTCCCGATCGGGTGTCGGACCCCAGACGACCCTCTCACGTATTTCATCGTGTTTCCCCTTCGTTCCTCTTCTTATCCTATTTCCGCTTGCGTCTCCATTCGCGCTGATGCAGCGGGCTGTAAAACAGGCAACTAAAGACCCAGACACTTGATTCCATCCTTTCCACTTTTATTGTCAACCATTTTATTGTTTCCTAACATTCCGCGTGTCATTAAACCCCTCCAGAGAACCCTCGTTATTGGCAGGTTCCTGCTGTATGTATGGGTACTGTGGTTCTCATTAATTTTTCATTTAAGGAATGAACTGCAAAAGCGTTCGGTCCGGTGCGCTGATTGGTCGAGAGAATCTTGACGTCACCAGCCCCGCCCACCTTGTGTTTAGCGATACGGTGTTGGCGGGAGAGTTGGCCCCAGCCGCCGCCGCCGCCGCTGGCCCGCCGCTGGCCGGGTTATCTGGCCCAGGCACCGAGTCCTGGGGGGCGGGGGGGGGGCGCTTATCCCCCACGGCGAAGGGGTTTGGAAGGGTGTTTCACATGCAGTACGAGCCGGGGAGGGGCGCACACCCCACACACACGGTCAGGTGGGGGGCACTTCCCATGACCCGGGTTGCCAAGAGGAAGTAGACGACTAACAAGCAGGAGAGACGGAGGCCACTGGTGCTGCCCTCCAACCGTGAGGAGAGACGGCTGTCTGAGGAGCAGGGGAGAGAGAGACGCTGGCAGCTCCAGTGTGCTGGGAGAGGGGCGGGAGCTCTGGGGAGAGACGGAGTTGTTGCGGGGGGAAAAACGGATCGGTGGGTGAGGTGTTGAGCTTAATCCCTATATACTGGGGAAGTGAGGGAATTACCATGAAGTGGAGGGGCTTGCGCGTTAGGCCGAGAGAGAGAAAGGGAGGGAGGAAGAGTAGAAAAGAGAGGCGGTGAGCTTGCTTGAGGGTGAGGAAGGAAGAAATGCTTGCCTGCACGTTCAAGTGGCGTGGGGGGAGAGGGAGTAAGGAGGCTCTGGTGCGCCGTGGCCGGAGGGGTGGCTGAGGTCTGGCCTTGGGGGCGGCTCAGTCCAAACTTTAAAGGGTGGCTGAGGAATGCCCTGTGGGTGGCTGGGGTCTGACTTTGAGGAATGGCTGGGTCTAGTCTTGGGGGCGGCTGTGCTTTGACCTTGAGGGCGGCTGAGGTCCGCTGGCCTAACGGGGAATGAAGACGGAGGAGGGGCCGGCGGCGTCCTTGGAAAGGAGGGGAGGGGGAGAGGGAGGGGCGGGGTGGGAGGGGCTGCAGAACGCCTGCCTCATTCCCTTCGACGTACAGCAGACGCGGGTTTGGCCCACCCAGTACTCACAGCCCAGGCTGGGGGAACCGTCCACCACCTGCCTTCCTGAACGACCGCGCACGTGAACAATTTGCACCGTAAGGAGAGGGTGGAACAGATGAATTTTTCCCTGTCAGGAGTAACACCAAAGATGAAACAGCTTATTCATTTAACCTCAAGTTACTGACGATGCGAGAAGCTTAAGCAATAATCCAACTTTTGGGCAAAATCCAGAAACGTGAGAGAGAGTTCAGCTTTGTAAGATTCCTCTACGTTTCCTTTTCTCTTCTCTTTAAGCAAATGAAACAACTGCGTTGCTATTCATCATCTAGTTGTTCATATCCATCTAACCAAGCGTTGGACCCAGTATGCTTTACAAGGGATACATTTGTCTTATTAATTGCTCATTTGCTTTACCATTTACGTTATAACTAATCGTCAAATCACTTCATAACTTTTTATATCCAAATAGAAGCAACCAGCTGCCGTACCTGCAAAACTATCAGGACATCTCCCGCCACCAAGCTTTTCAGAGACAATGGGAAAGAATGCCCTTACAGAGCCCATCTGTCCCATGCAAAGTGTGAGAGGTAGCCCACGTGAAACCTACGTACCTGTCCCACACATAGTGGGAGAGAGAACGTACGTGTAGCCTGCTTACCAACGGATAGTGGGATAGGGAGTCCCATGTTGTATATACTCAGTCCACGACGGAAGGGTAAAGACCCTATGTGGCACCTACATATGTGCTCTGCAGATCGATTCAAGAAAAGAAAGCTGTAACATCCCTTTAACTGGAGAGAAAAATAGAGACATTTTCATTTCCCACGCGTGGAGCGATCAGTGCTGGTCCGTCCTGTGAAGAGCAAGTTACATGAGCGAGCTCAATTCTCTCCCTGAGGCAGAAGCTAAGGCATATCTTCCCTCATGCCCTCAGGGATCAATCAGGGTGTGTATCCAGAGTGGCAAGCATGCAGGCCCGGCACACGTCTCGTGCATGCAGCAAGCACTATGGATTTTCTGCCGCATGCAAGAGGCAGGCAGGCAGGCAGACAGGCTCCGCTTGAGCTCCTTCTGTGTCTGAGGCAAGCAGGATCAAGGTGGGCGCTCTTTCTCTGTCTGGATCAAGCAGACTTCACGTGCTCTCTCTCTCTCTGTCTCTCTCTCTCTCTCTCTCTCTCTCTCTCTCTCTCTCTCTCTCTCTCTCTCTCTCTCTCTCTCTCTCTCTCTCTCTGTATATGTATAATACCCTTACTCAAGGACCTTCCTTTTTTGGTACTACTGCAGCTCCCAGAGACGTAGCCACGTCCACCAGGCGGCACCACAGGTCAAGGAGTGTCGTGATGTTGCGTGTGGGTCGAGGTGAGGGGAGTGCAGGGCAGGGCAGGCGAGGAGCAGGAATTCAGTATACGCAGTGAGAAAGTAGCATCACGGGCATGAGGAGTCTTCTGGTATGTTGAATCGATGTTGGTACCAGTAAGGGAATGGCTGGGGTCCAGAGCACGTGCCACATAGTCCTCCAGTTGGGTTTAAGTCTGTTGAAAAAGAGTCTAAAACAGGCTTGGGCTGGGAGCTGTTGATATGCGTCTGTCAGTCATCACACGTGAATGCGTCTGGTCAGTGTGGTGTGTTCAGGGGGTGAGGATCTGGGAGCGTAGGCAGCTAGAGCGCATGACGGGGATGAGCTTTTGTTTCTGGGTTCAGGTTGGTTGATGGTTACGAGGTGGATGGCTGGGAGGTGTTTAGTGTTGCTACACAGCGCTGGCTGCTGAGCTTCCTGACGTGAGGCTGTATTGGAAGCGTTTTGGCTTCGTTTTGCAGATGTTGGATGTTTCTTCCTACCGAACATCAAGTGGATGGTGGTGTTCGGGTTGGTGGTGTTCGGATCTGGCATCATACCTGTGATAAAATATATATTATGTGGACAGGAAAAGGAACTGCTAACAAAGTTTGCCTACGACAATGGTAACATTAACATTAGTGAAGGTCTATACAAACTGGATAGCTTTGTCGTAGACAAAATTTGTAAATAGTTCCTTTTTTCCTGTCCACATTATAAAAAGCTTCATGATAGGCATGATGCCAAATCCGAACACCACCAACCCGAACGCCTCCATCCGGTAACACTTGTTTACCAATGGCGTCTTCGCTACGTCTCTTCCTTGTATATCAACTGACTGTTCTACGTCTTCTGTCTTATTCTTGTATCTTCCCAGACGATGTGATCACTACACGAAAGTACGCTTGGGAACTTATCGTGCTTCAGTTTTCTGTGGTTTTATGCATATACTAGATCACGCATTCCACTGTGACCTCTTGCAATATA
>JAYMFT010002670.1:0-17303 GCA_038088735.1 Panulirus argus | reverse complement strand
GCTGGTCTACATCCACGGGGAGTCGTACGAGTGGAACAGCGGCAACCCGTACGATGGATCCGTCCTCGCCGCCTACGGACGCGTCGTCGTCGTAACAATTAACTTCCGCCTCGGCGTCCTCGGTCAGTCCTCAGACTAATCCTCTTCCTCAAGTCTTTAATAGACTTACTGCCAGCCTTCTGTATTTCCAGGTGTTCCTAATCACGGCTTTGCTCTCTGTTTTTCAGTCTTTCTCCGTCTTTTTTCTTTTTCTTGCTTGATTTCGTTTGTCACTTTCTTCACTAGTCCTACTTTGTAGAGTGTTCTATCAACATTTTCACGACTGAGTTCTTTCTTCAACAAGTCCAAGAGGATGCTTTCTCAGTCCCAACAAGACACGGGGTTATTCTATTTCACTCTTACTAGAGTCATGCACGACCCCGACTGGGATCTTATCCAGTCCTGCATGAGTTGTGTTGAGTCTTACCCAGATCACTGGAGGGTTACTCTCGGGCCTTCATATAAATCCTGGAAGCATCCTCCTCAAGTCTCCACCAGGCATTGAATGTGCTTCCTTCAGCCTTCCTCAGTCATACTCAGGCACTGAGAAGGTTCTCTTCAGTCCTCACAATTCCTGGGGTAGCCTCTCTCGGTTATCATCAAATATCTAGTCAAGTTTCCAGAGTCTTAAAGCCTCAGCAACTCTTGTTCCCTTATTCTTACACAGGTCCCATTTGAGTTTCAGTCTTAATAGAATGATAAGTGAGTCTTTTTATTCTTAGTAGTTTGTGAGGTCTTCATCTTCCTCTTACTCTCAACAAGCTACCGTTAAGGATACTCAGGTTCTTGCTGTCCGCAAGGTCTTGTAATGCTGAAATACGATATTCTGTCGAGATCACAACTTCGATAGTTGGTGTACATCTAAATTCATATAACTTAAGACACCTGCCCTTCAAAACATTTAATAACAGTGACTTCGTTCAAAGACCACGCAGCCTCCCAAAGAGGTTTTGGTGCTGCAAGACTTCAAGCTGGGGTGTTCATAACGTACAACTTCCTGTACAAGAACTGCACACATGAACACTTTAGAGTGAGGAGGAGGGAAAAGGTTACCGAGGTTCAATGTGGTATGCTCTTCGTGTTCCCTTTGAACATAAGCCATAAAAGATTTTTACTGTAAAATGTCTTACTCGAGTATGATTTCGATTATGTTCATATAACATGAAATATATAATTAACACATGCCGCTAAGTCACAGATCAAAGCTAGACACTTGCCTGACAAAGAATCGCCTGCAGAAAATTCTCTTTACGGATTTTGCCAAAACACTGATATGTGACCGACAAACATGAATGTCATAGTTATATCGCTCTGATCCCAGTGATGTATGGTAGCCAGTGTTGTGTGGCAGCCAGTGGTGTGTGGCAGCCAGTGGTGTGTGTTGACAATTGGTGTGTGGTAACCAATAGTGTGTGATGACCAGTAGAGTTCGCGGCCTTTGGTGTGTGACAGCATGTAGTGTGTGGCGGCAAGAAGTGAGTAGCGACCAGCAGTGTGTGGAGACCGAAAACCCAGTAAGCATTTTTTCGGTATTTTCCTGACGAGAATAACGAGATCATCTAAATCTTTAGCTTCAATAAACTACCCACAGAAACTCACGCTAGACTGAGGAGAACAAACGTGCATGACTAACGTTAAGCAATATTTCCAGGGGTTTCCTCCGTCCTGGTAAGTGATAAGTAGCGACGGTGGTTCACAAAAGTACTTCACGACAAACATTACTCTTAAGTTACGTCCTGAAAATCACGGCTGAAACCCAGGCACGGACAATGGTTGGGGAGGAGTGAGACGTTGTCTGTTGTTGATCCAAGTACCCACCTTGTAGGTGGCGCGAGGGTTGAGTTAGCGTGTAGTGTGGCAAGATGAGGATACGAAAAAGAATAAGAAAACTTGTCAAATTTATGTAAAATCAGCGCCATTCTACTGGGTTGAATTAGGTGTTGGTAACATCTCACTGTTTATCCTTTTATTCTCTCTCTCTCTCTCTCTTACTCTCTCTCTCTGACCCTACCACTCCCACAGGGTTCCTGCGGCCTACCCTGCGCGAGTCCTACCTGAGTAACTTCGGCCTGCTGGACCAGATCGCCGCCCTCCACTGGATCAAGGAGAACATCGCCAACTTCAGCGGCGACCCGGAAAACGTTACCATCTTCGGCCACGGCACCGGGGCGGCGCTGGCCAACCTTCTCCTCATCTCCCCTGTGGCCCAGCCTTCCAAGGGTTAGTAACACTCCCAAAGTCAAAATGACCCATTCAAAAGTGATCATTACTTTGTCCTTACTCTTAGAAATGTTATCTCTTATCATCACCTTTTATTTTGTCTTTCGTATTTTTGTCTGTCATTTTTTTTTTTTTGTTAACATGGTTATATTACCTCTTTGTTTCTAGTGAAGTTCCATTTCCTTGAGTATTAATAAGTATTAAATTGGTTATGTAGATAAACGAAAATAGATCGCATATATACAGTGAGGATAGATAGCGACACACAGTGTTTTGCTCCGCTGCTGAGGATGAGGATCGAACAGACTCTACTAGTGAGCCATCTTGCTTCCAGAGGTTCCAGTATCCAGGATAAAAGCATTAGCGGTGTACACC
Organism: Panulirus argus; assembly: GCA_038088735.1. Taxonomy (NCBI): domain Eukaryota; kingdom Metazoa; phylum Arthropoda; class Malacostraca; order Decapoda; family Palinuridae; genus Panulirus; species Panulirus argus. The sequence goes on along the minus strand of JAYMFT010002670.1, from coordinate 14,669 downwards.
ACAGACATGCCCTAGCCATTAATACACCACAGCTCAGACTGTTTACGTATCCTAGCCTGGACGGATGATGTGTCCCAGCTTGGAATATTAAAAGGTTCTTGCCTGGACTACCCAAGGGTTGCATTTGGACCACTACAAGGTTCCACTTGAACCATTACAGGGTTTCACTTGGACAGCTCAAGGGTTCCACCTGGATCACTGAAGAGACCCACCCGGACCCTTCATTGACCCCAGCCTGGACCACGAACGTATCCCAGCTTGAAACATTCACACGTGCTGAAAAATATCAATTTCGACGCTAATACATAAAATAAAAAATACATTTAAACTTGGCCGATGATTAACACCAGCAAAGTTACCCGTATTTCTGATAACTGAGAGCGGTGAAGTCAAGCCGTACATTTCCAGAGGTCGAATGATATACGAGACAAAACGAGTCCTCTGTGTCCTCCTACTGGCCGCCCCAGCCCACAGCCAAACCACATCGGAAAAGCCGATAAATACGACAACGCGAATCTTAGATAAGCTTAATCCGTCTTCCTTATATACATCTAGCCGTGTTCATTATTTACATTTAGCTTTCGGACGAGAAAAGTGAACACGCCTTGTCTAGCACGAATGCAGTGAAGATATGAACAGCCGTCAGTCTGTATAATGTCAGAAAATTAAATGATACACAAATTGAAGTCTGCTTCATCTCAACAAAAGGTAGACGACTAACTCCTAATTTTCAGGTACCTGTTGTGTTCCCTAGATAATAGCAGCATCAGGTATGATTCAAAGTTTCCACGTTTGATGTAGAATAGTTCTAAATATTTGAAAAGCTTTCAGAAAAAAAGTTTATCACATGTGGAGTAGATGATATACAAAAGGACACTTAACTTACTTACAGTCACACGAAAACAAAAAACACATACACACAAACGCACACACACTTTTTTGTTTAGTGGGACGCATAGGTTCGAATCCTGTTAGCGGCAGTCGGTCCACAGTCAACCCAGCTGTTCATCTACCCCTAGAGGTTGGTCGATAGAGTGGGTAACTGCCAAAGGCCAGTGTGTGTGTGTGTGTGTGTGTGTGTGTGTGTGTGTGTTCATACATAAAGAGGAATAAATACATGGTACATACATACAAATTCAACAAACAAAGTTTACAATGATAAGAATGAGTGAACAAAAATAACAACCAGCAGGTTATTAGGATAACATTAAATGAATAAATAAATAACCAACAGAACACTATGGTAACAGTACTGAACAAATACAGCAAACACACTTTGCTATAACAACAGATGAACAATTATAACAATCACAGATTACTACGATAACAATAACTGAATAGTCATATCAATCACAGTACACTATGATAACATTAACTGAACAAATGTAACAATCATCACAACACTGTGTTAACAATAACTGAACAAATATAACAATCAACAGTGCACTACTATAAAGATAACTGTACGAGTATAACAACTCCCCACAAGAGTATAACAAATAACAACTTGACCCGTTTCCTCAGGGCTGTTCCACCGAGCCATCTTGATGAGCGGATCTGCCCTGAGTCGCTGGGCAATGACTTGGAACCCATATAAGTACACCATCCAAGTGAGTCGTGAGTCACTTACCCTCCACCTCACTCAAGGTCTAGTTGAGTCACTGTCCACCTGAGTCACTCTCCAGCTAAGGCATTATCGAGCTAAGTCACTCTTAGGCTGAGTCACTGCCCAGTTGAGTCACTTTACAGCTGAGTCGCTCACTGTCTAGGTAAGTCATTGTCCAGTTTAGATGGTGTCCTGTTGAGTCATTGTCCAGCTGAGTCACTGTTCAGTTGAGCCACGGTCCAGCTAAGTCATTGTCAGTAGCATTCCAGGTAAGTCACTAACCCTTCAAATCACTGTCAAGATAGGATATGATTCACTGAATTCACTGTCAAGCAACCACCAACCAGCCTACTCACTGCTATTTCTAATCCCTGTCCTAGTGAGTTACTCTCCTTGCCTGTCACTGTCCATATATATGTTATGAAACACATCAGAGAGTAAAGAGTTCTAAAGCTTTGCGGTGTAATGAAAGAAACCGACATCACAACGATCATTTTTTTAGTTCCTAATGGCCACTTAGCACTCATGCTAAATGTTTTTACAAGAGAAGCAGTACAAGACGACTGTGCTTGTCCTGTCCACCTCACTCTGCCAGGACCTCTATAATCCTTCTGGTCTCCTCCTGCAGGTGGCGAAGGCGGTGGGGTGCCCGCTGAGCGACGAAGAGGACGACCTGGCGCGGTGCCTGCGCGGGAAGTCTGTGGAGGAGTTGCTGTCGGTGCACCTGAAGACGCCGCCCTTCACCACGCCCCTCGGGCCCGTCATCGACGGCATCATCATCAAGAACGAACCCCTCGAGTAAGGCCCCCGTGGTGTCTTCTGCAGGAGGTATGGCTGATGGTGTGGCTCATGGTGTGGCTGGTGGTGTGCCTGTTGGTTTGGTTGACAGTGTGGGTTATGGTGTGGCTGGCGGTGTGGTCGACGGTGTGGTTCATGGTGGGGTTCTTGCTTTGCTTGGTGGTGTGGCTCATGACATGGTTAGTGATGTGTTCCATGATGTGGTCGCTAGTCTCACTGATAGGGTTTACTCATAGTGTGGCTGATGGTGTGGTCGATTTACTTCTTGGTGATAGTGTGGCCAGCGAAGCGTCTTTGAAGATGTGGTCGATGGTGTGGTTCAACTTGTCCTGGTTGATATGGCTGTGGATTTGTCTGATGGTATAAATGATGATGGTCTTGTAGTGTGGCTTCTGGTGTTTTCTTTGGTGTGGCTTCTGGTGTTTTCTTTGGTGTGGCTCATGGTGCTGTCCTTGGGGATGTTCATGGTGTATCTGATGTGGCTCATGGTGTGGCTGCAGATAAACTTGATAACGTGAAATTGCTGTGGTTGATGGTGTGGCTACTGGCGTAGCTTGTGTGGTTGATACCATAGATGATTATGTGGCTACTAATGTGGTTGATGATGTGACTCTCAGTGTGGCTGATGAAGTGATTGATGGTGTGGCTACTGGTATGGTTGATGATGTGAAAGTCAGTGTGCCTGGTGGTGTGGTTGATGAAGCGGTTACTGGTGTGGCTCCTGGTGTGGTTGATGCTGTACCTAATAGTGTGGCTGGTGGTGTGGTTGATGAGGCAATGGTGGACATTGTTAATGGGTGTGGCTAAGACTATGGCTGAAGGTATGGCTCATGGGTTAGCTTCTTATGGGAACGATGGTGTGGTTTGTGGCGTGGACAATGGCATTATTGATGGTATGTTCATTGGTGTAATTTATGATCGTTGGAGTGGCCAGTGATTGCCCGGTAGTGTAAATGATACCGTCTGGTGGTCTCTTTATACAAATATTTGCATACAATGTATTAATGTATCTATACACACACACACACACACACACACAAAGTGAAAAAAAATGGCAATCAATCATAAGACTTTTAACGTAATATTAGAGAGACTCCTACTCTGCAAAAGGCAGGTGTTTGACCAAGATGATAATGAAATGAATGATGACTGTGATATTCTGTGATACTTAATTGGAAGTATATTAAAGATAAGGTAAAACGCTTTATCAAAGAGCACACTATCCTGCTAGTAGAGGAGTGCATTCGAGAAAGACAATATAAAAAGAGATCAGCGGATTACTGCTTCGTTGCCATTTTACGGATATTGCCCCCATCACGAAATGGGGATCTATGTACCCTACCTTCTAGAGTAGCTGTGAAGTGAAAGTAATCCATAATCGAAAGGGAAAACAAGTACAACGCTTTTTAAAAGAAAGGATCCTTAGATGATATGGTAAAAAAATGATTCATCTGTATACTGCCGCAACATTTAATGTTCAGTACGTATGCTACTTGCTCACATCCTGGACGCAACTCAAATCTTTGAGGAGCTTAAGCCCCAAACGCTTCTTTGCTCCAGTTACGGAGAGTCAAGAGAGACCTTATCGAGTAAGGTAGTGTCTCGTTACATTTCAAGAAGGCATCAGACATGGCAGCACCCTCCCTGACCCATTTCAGTGATACTAATACAAACAGAGGATCATTTCCTACGAAAATAATTGCCAAAACCGTCTCTGTTTAGTTACCCATGACCCATTTCAGTGATACTAATACAAAAAAAATCATTTCCTATGAAAATAATTGCCAAAATCGTCTCTCTTTAGTTAGGTGAAACTTCGTATCCATCCAATCCGTTCTTAGCAAATTTCGAAGTAAGAAATAAAAGTAAGCTGCCAAATCCCATAAGATCATCAGGCCAATAACTTCTTGGCCGTAGGACAATATGAGGATGAAAATAGAGGGAGTCCCATGGAGACTGTTGCTTAGATTCATTAACCATATCTGCATAGCACCAAATTACCTCATTTTTTTATGTGTGTGTGTGTTTTCTTTATTCCTGTCTTCAAGAGCACTTCGCACGACTAATCATAAGACCTTTCCACATGGGCATGAACACATTTTCATTAGCAGGATATTTTCTGTTTTGTCAGCTACATTAGAAAACGCGAGAATAGCTCTTGTTTCGGTCGTGCTTCTTCATTTGTCAAGGATGATGACTATGCTGTACCTCAGGAGTCTATATTAGACCCTTTGTTTTTCGCAGTGTGTGTAAATGACTGTTATTTCCTTGACAGGTTTGACAATGCTCTGTCGCTTTCTAGACAACACGATGGTTTATAACTCTGCCTCTAAACTTGTGTACTTCATTACCCTTACGCAAATGGGCACATGTTATTCCAAGCTTGTAAGAAAGAGGCTGACTTTAGAATATTTAAGGACCTCTTCCATGGTATTCCGTAAAACCGATTTCTCCTCATCTCGTCAACAGCGATGTCTCTTAAGAGTGTTGTCCTATCACCTACGCTCTTTCCTCTCTCAACAAATGATCTTTCTTCAACCTCTAACGCTGAGGCGATTCCACTCAACGTTCTTCAGCTCGCTTTCCTTCCTCTTCACACTCTGATTATCGCTCTTTTTCTCGAGCTGAGCATATTTCCTCTCTTAACTCGGACCCATGCAGCATCTGTGAATGAGAAGCATTAATATGTTAGGTTTAACAGCGCCAAAACTAAATTTCTACTTACATCACACCCACTTGCATGTTCCTTCAGACCAGGTTTCAGAACACCACACGTCATCCCCACGATAACTATTATCAAAAATAACCATATCCACCGCTCTATCCTGAAAGCCTCATGTAATGAACATCACGAAAAGGACAACACAAAAGCTTTAAGCGATTTGCAGGTACCACATCTAATTTTCTTGTGGACAGCTATTCCATACCTTCAAGAGACACAGCCACCCCTGTGTGGAATACTGTTAACTAATCTAGAATTGCCCCTCATCCTTATCTTTTTTAACCAGAATGGAATCAGGTCAAAACAATTACAACTCTCTCTCTCTCTCTCTCTCTCTCTCTCTCTCTCTCTCTCTCTCTCTCAGACACCATTTCAGCCATTGCTTTCAGGAGCTGTCCGTGTATGTCACGACCCATAGGAATTGGGCCCTTGGCACGTGTGGAAACCTGCCACACGAAGACTAACTATATGATGCCTCCATCTTTCATTGTACTGCAAAGACTTGGAATTCTCTTCCTTCTGCCATTTTTACCTCTTCCAATAATATTCGCACTTTTGGAACACAAAGTACCTCAAATTATCCCCACCCTTTATTACGATTTATCATTTCACATTTTCATTTCATATGAACCAGGACATCCTCTTGCACGATCCGTCTCGACTGCTGTAAAAAAGATTCATATCTTTTTTCTTATTAAGATTTCTTTAAATATGCAGCTACGGAAGTCGCCTCTTACTTTACTCACTTACCTATTGCAAGTATGCTCCAATGCTTCGAGTGGCACCCCAAAAACGTTCATTTATTCTGTTGTTATGACCCATACACAAGTAATCTGACCTTTTTTTAGTGTTTTGCTATTATAAGCAGCTCATATACTGTGCATCTCATGCTCACCCAGTGAGCGATAGCGTAAAAGAATCATAGGGCGTCGTTGTCAGTTCCCAGTGAGCAGATAATCAGACCATTAGATGTTCCAAGTTTGCTTCATCACATCAGGTTATAGTTTTTCATTTAGTAGACTCAACTAATATATGGAAAAAGTGGCCATAATCTTAACTTTTCAGTTAAATTTCTCTCTCATAACCAGTCAAGTAAGGGGCCATTTTTTTCAAGATTTTTTTAAGACCTTTCCCTGAAAGGTTCAGTATTCTCACACGCTAAGATATACTGTTCGAGAATGTGTCACGCATGCCCATTTGCTCTCTTTCTTCGCCACACCAGACCCATATTCAGACAATGGAATTCCCTCAAATGAATAATTTATACTGAAGACTGAACAGATTGTTAAAGTACGCAAAGCTGAAGAAAGATCATAATAGTGCTGTAAGAGCTGTGGTAACTCTCTGAATGAATGCCTCAATTTCAATTCAACTTCAATACTTTATTCCTTGATAAAGGAACCGGGATCCTAGCGCTGTCACTATGTGCCCTGTACAATACTACCAGAAGCATCTGGCAAGTGTCACGAGTAACGAATGCCTCTCTCTCAGAATAACCCAAGGGCCTCCCTATTCTGAAATATTATACCCAAACTCCTTAAGGATAACAGATGAGCCATTAGGCTTCAAAAATGTGTGTTGGAAAGTACATCCTTCATCACCATCCTACCCACAGCATCATTATCCTGTTTCACTCCATGAACCACTGTTATAATGTTCTTATATCCTAACGATGTAATACAAATTGCCAACTAAGCTTATCGTAACTAGTTTTGTCAGCCGGAAACCATTACCCAGGATTTCCAGCAATCATTCTTCATTGTATAGATCAGGCAGGAATGTACATAGATTTAGTCTTTCCATGGAAAACTTGTGACGGCTGCAGTGCGCTATAAGTAAAGGGAGAGAAATACCAGTGGATGAAAATATTGCTTGGTAAATATCATTAAACATTTATATTTAGTTTCAAGGACAGTGGTATTATTTTCTTCAAGTTATGCGCCAGGTTAAGTTCCATTATAAACCTTTTTATAGGAGGCATAACATAGACAACATCCAAAACTATAACAAAAGATTTAATACCAATCAATTTCATAGTTGCTTCGAATCTAAGGCCAAATCTTTTAACTGTGAGCCAAGTAAAGTTCCGTGTTAAACCTTTTATAAAGCTCGTAGCTGAGGCAGAATTCAAAGCAGAGTTATGGGCTTTTGGCTAAACCTTTTCATAAGGAACATAACTCAGGTAAAATTCATACTAGATTTATGGGCCTCACACTATTCATGTCTTCAGCTGCTGAGAAACAGCTGTCTAAGATACACAGTTGTGCGTGTTTGACTCTCTCTCTCTCTCTCTCTTCCCCGACCCTTCGCAGGCGACACAACTAGGTCGTCTGAGGCGCCTGGTTCTCAACCTTCCTTCTCTAACGAGCCATTGCAATTTTTCCAAGGTTGCTGCGTCCTCGTCCAGGTATAAAATAGATTATTTATGAACAAGTATCTATTTCAGCCAGAAAACGAGAGTAACTGAGGGAACTAGTGTCACTGAATATAAAAGAACGGAAGAAAACAACACCTTCAAAATATACAATGCTGCGAAAGAGCCGCTGACTTTAGCATTAGAACACATTTGTATTGATGGCAGTGGATATCACTTGATGGCTTTGCGACCCCAGGGTTGGGAACCCCTGTGTCCTACGGTCTCCTGACTTCCACTTATTAGAAAGAACCTTCTACAAAGAGTTAAATGATAGCACGGGTTGAACCTCTGTAATCCGTCAACCTTGGGACCTGACCACTGCCAGACCTCAGAAAATGCCGGAAAACAAACATGGACCCCTAAGGAAATCCCTATGTTAATATATGCCCAACTCCTAGTCTTGGCAGCTCATTCCACATACACATTGCTGTGTTATCAAAGGTAGAACAGAGCTTAAAGCACGAAATAATACAACCAATAATGCTTCCAAGAAAGGTTCTGCTTTGGAGTGTGCCTAATAATTATATAAAATCAAAAATATTTTGCACTTTGCATCGAAGCCAACAGAGTTGAGCCACGTCCACACAACTGAGCAGTTCCCGGCGGGCTGTACCCTCACCGGGCAAAGTCTGTTGAGCATGCCTGTCCATACTGTTGAGGTGGTTGGGCAGTCAAGTCTTACAGTAGCCAGTAGGTGTTCGGCAGGCCACAAGTGTGGAATCACCATGTGCAGCAAGGCTGAAAGGAAAAAAAAAATAGTGCTTTGTGGCATATTGATTGCTATGTGCGTTAAAAAGAAAAAAAGAACAGTGCAGAAAAGTATATGGTGCAAAGAGCGGTAACTTTTTGTGGCTGGCAGCACCGTTGCTCCAGACCTGACGTCAAACCACTAAGCAGCGTCTGATTTCGCTGAACTACGAGCAAGGGCAATCCGCTGATTTGCCGGTCAAAGTTAACACAAAGTGTCTAATGAGGGACTTAATACCCGTGCACTGCCTGATAGTGGGGATGCTTCTTTACAGTTTGCTCTAGCTTCATGCACAAAGTAATTTTCAAACCATTCAAGAAAAATTTTAGTTGTCATCCACTCTTTTTTAGTACCACGGTAGATAAGTTGCAGAATTTTCATTCCTTTGATGGCCCTCGGGTGAACACTCTTACCAATTACCGTCTGTTTGGTTTCTTGTGTTCCTGCAGCACTGCTGCAGCCAAGAATTATTATCCCTCTTTGGAATCCTTACCCCCAGATGGAGACTCCTCAGTATCTTGGGCAAGGGTTTTTCGTGCCATACGACACCAATACAGGACAGATTCGTCAGCATTGTACACATATTCTGGGGTTAAGTTTTCCGCTGCCACTAACTGTGCAAATGAATCTACAGATTTTGTCGCAGCTAAGCATCTCCCCAGAAATGCTTACACCTTCATTACGTCGGAGCTTAAACCACTTTATAATTGCACTGTATAATTCTGTACTACTGGCGCCTTTCAAAGTTTTCCGAAACTTTAAACATTTCTGGCTTTCATTTTCACCAAAAAAATCTAAAATCTGCTCCGTTTGTTTATCTGAGTCATACACAGTTGACGATCCAACCTCACAGTATTCACACACAGTCTTTACAGAAGTTCTTTTATCTAATTTTTTCAGTAAGACCACCTTTTCAAGCATCGATAATGATTTATGCTTACGCTTATTAGCACTATCACCCTCTTATGCACCTCTTGATCTCTTTGATGACATCCTGAAGGGCTAAAATACAGCTAGATATAAGAAATTAACAGAACTGTTGATTAGCTTGGCTGCATTGTAAACGGATTTTGGCGCCTTATCGCTGCTAGCTTGCTAACAGCTCCAGCCTGGTGGCAGTTCCACAAACTAATGGCGGCAGATTCAAAACGTGCCGAAGCATGGGATTTGGCGGACCACCGGGTGTCGGATTATAGAGGTACGACCTCTATGCTCTGATATCAACAATTGTCTAACCTAAAGCCTATATATATCACCGTAGATTACATTGCATATTTCCCCATGATTAAACAAGATATATGGATATCCCATGCCATGACTACAACACTGGAACACACTTGATTAAATGTTTCATGAACAATCCCAGTCCCCACTGGATAAAATAATTTTGAGAAATGATTGTCTCAACACTGACTGATTTTTGCCAAAAATTAATGGGAAGATACAAGTTCCTTGAAACTACTTTTTGGCTGTTGTTCTTCACGGCCATCGAAATGTCTCTTACTCCACTTACACCGTAACTTCACATTCTATCAAAACAAATATATTTTTGTATGAACTCCGTGTTATATTCCGTTCTAGTTTTCCTCCCCAGATTTGTCAACAGACTGTAAGGGAACTTTTAGACAGTTATCACTTATGTAAGGCTTTCCCACAACCGGTTTATCTTAATATTAATAACAGTGTCATCAATACCTTTAACAGTATAATGTATATTAGATTATTTTCCACATTCATTTTCATGGAAACACGTTTTATCGCTGGGGCCCTCTAATTTATACGTTTCACGATATAAAATTTCACATGGATATTTGGAAAAGATAAGTCTCTCATCTTTTGTTCATTCAAAACTTCAGGGATCACAAGAATGATATCTGTCACTGATGCTAACGTTTTGAAAATGTTAAGCAGAAAGAAAATATTTGGAATTATTTCATTTATATTTGTGTAGTTTAGTAAATGCGTAACGTAATTATCCAAAGCTTCATTAAGCGCATAAAGAAAAGAAATATCATCCACTAAACACACACACACACACACACACACACACAGAGCAAAACAAACAGATAAACGCTAATGAATATTTTCGTTTAGTTTGAACGTTTGCTTATGTTTGTGTGTATGCATCTTCATGTATTGATTTCTAGAACATGTTTACTTTTTTATTTTCTCATCTCGACTTGTCTTATTACCCTTAACTGTGTCCTCACAGCCTAACAAATTCATTTGCACATTCTCTGTCGAATCACGTATGCCTGAGCGAAACCAGTGCTCCTTACTTCTTTCACTTTGTACACTAAGTTCGCTTGCAGGAAAAGATGCGGCAAAGGATCGTTTACTTTGTACACTAAGTTCATTTGCAATAAAGGACTCTAAAATTTCAGTTAACTACGCCAATGGTATCTTTCTCTGATATGACTGTACCCCTACTCATTTCGTTCTTCTGTCTCCGTCTGTCGCAGCTTGCCTTTTCTTGTGCCTTCACTGTACGCTGGCCATATTATTACCTGCTGTGCACTCTGCATGGCCGTGCTAATCTTAAATGAGTATTACCCATACACTCAACACCTTCCTCCCACACGCTTCTATCCAAGTCTTACCGTGATTCAGTTTACAAAACAGCATGATATGCATACAGTAATAGCGGTGACTCATCTTATTTCTCTGTGGTCTAGCAGCACACTGTTATCAATTTACCTCCCTCTAACCTCACGTAATACCCTAACCATTATAAGCATTCAACAACCATGGTGACATTACACACAGCCTTCACCACACCAATTTCGGTCCACTCACTCTTATTTCATTATTCAGTCTTACACAAGCACCAACTCCAAGATAAAAGCTCTTAACGGTATTCAGATGTCTCCCATGTGTAACACAGTCGGAACCTCCCAGGGGACTTTTTTATGAACATTACAAAATACCTGATTAATGTTGCATACTTTTCTATTTTCTTTGGAAAATTTCTCCTGCCTTGCATTAGTTAAATAATCTAGTTTACTCACCTTCGTACCTAACTATACCCACCTTGTTCTTCACTTACAAGAAGTCTGCAACTTTTATCACGGGCTGTCACTAACGTGCTATGGACCTTGCTTACTATGCTAAGAAACTTAACTCCCTGTTACTTCTGTAATCATTTTCAATCTACCTTTAAACAGGACAAAAATAAATGCCTTCGTGTAATCATAAGGCACGCAATCGCTTCTTTGTGCTACCATACACACTTTCCACATTACCCAAACCGCAGATTCATTTCCATTCTTTACCATCTCACTCACTATTACCTAGCCCAACTTCGTCTCTTAGGTACTTTACTGTTTTTCTCTCCTCCTTTGTAACGTTTTTCTTTCCCTCAACATCATCTCTAGTTTTCTTTTTTTATTTAATCACTCTTTGCAGAATTAAACCTAAATATCTTTTTATGTTACAACCAAGAGAGCCATTATTACTTAGGGAATGGGTCCATTTCTCTCAGGAAACAGCGACCGAGTTCAAGACAATCAAACCACGGCAAAGTACTTAAACTATCTTTTTATTCGTATCTGCTACTGAAGACACCACGTACTCCAATTCCAGTCCCATTGCTAGCGGAGGAGAACATTTTGCAGCAAATAATATGCACAAATCAATACTTATTGTCAGCATTAAAAGGAGCGAAAATAATCAAAACAGCAGGTCTTTGTACATTTTATCTGATATCAGATCGTTATTTCCTTAACATAAAACACTTGCTACAGGGATTGGAAGCTTACTTCTGTAACACCAACAGTAAAGAAAGATAAGACACTGCCCGGATATTACCGCCTAATTGGCCTGATGTCCATAGTTTACTGACTTATGGAAACTATCACTGGAGACAATATCATAAATCATTTTGAGTATCACCACTTTAACTATTTTCAGCATGGTTTCCAAGGATACTGCGTGTCTGACAAATCTTGATTTCTTTTAGGGTATAATCAGTATAAACGATAAGCCAAGATGCAATATGAAGCCTTTTGAGCTGTATAGAGCAAATGGGGCAAATGACAGGAATCATAGCCTCTGACTACCTGAAGCTAATATGGCAGCGCGACAGAGCAGTAAAAAGCGAACAAAATTCTACTCTTCATAAGAGGGGGATTCGAATTCCAGTTAAGATATCAATTATCTCTCTTTACAGTTCACTGGTACGTTCCCGCCTTGAATGCGGATTTCAGTGTTGGTGGCCCTACTTGACAAAAAAACGGAGAAAGCACTGCTGCGAGCTCCCCAAGATGATTCCCCGACTGAGAAACAAATCCAGTAAAAACCGCGTGAATGATCTAAACCTATATAGCTTCGAAAAGAATAAGAGTTATCTGATAATGGTACCAAGAATTATCGATGGCCTTGGAAATCTTGATCTACGCAGCTATCTAAGGCTGGATCACTCGGATTTCTCTCACAGTAATGGTTACAGGTCGTGGGCAAACGTTTTACTTCGGATGAGGCGAAGTTCTTTGTCTTTAACAGGATTGTTAACATACCCAGTGATTTACTAATAAGATTAATTGGAAGCAACAACATTGGATACGTTTGGAAACGAACTTGACACATACTCTTCTTCAAGTCCAAGACTGACATTATTTGCTCCTCTAAGGATATAAAGTTTGCAAGTATCTTTCTGTAAGTCATCTATTTGCTCTTTTACTCTTTCATCACTATGATCTACGTTGCTGATCTCTTCTGCTATCACAAACAGCCTGCAAAGTGCCCAGGGGGTCTGTTGGTATATGCATTCCAAAACTTTCTCTTGTATCTCTTTGCATATCCTTAAAACTTCAGAAGAATTTTTTTTTCCTTCTATTGTGTACAAAAAAAAAGCAAATTACGAGTCTTAAAGATCAATATGTAGTGCCAATTTCAAGGAGATTAAAACCTCATTAAAACCTGACTTACAACTCCGAGAGTCTTGAGTGAAATGGTGCTCGGCAGGTCCATGAAGGGGGACACGTCGGTGTTCGGCAAGTACGATCTGCTCTACGGTGTGGCGTTGGCCGAGAGCTTCCACATGCTCAGCTCCGCCGAGGTGCACAGCGGCATGTCCGTGGAGCGTCGCAACACCCTCCTCAGAGCCTTCATCACCAACAACTTCGACCAATATGTGAGTGTCTCCTTCACCTGGTGGTCATGGTTGTGTACTGAGGTGCCTGTAGCAGGAAATGAGTTGGGGTAACGGCTGCTTAGATAGTCTCCTTCCTTGGTGTTTTTTATTCTGTTAGCTGTACACTGGGTTGCCTCTGGAGGATTGGCGGATCAGTAGCGAGTTACGGTGAGTGAATCCAGCCTTCTTTCTTTGGGTAGTGGTCTAATTCATGCTTACTGCAGTTAGTTGTTATCACAGTGCCTCTCTGTCTCTATATTCACTTTGCCAGTAGCTGATACCCCTGCAAAACGCTTCTTGAACAATCAATTGATCTGTGAATCTGTATGTTACAGTGAGATACAGTACATTACTAATCTACTTACATCACACTTAATTGTAAATCACATTTATTTTTCCAGGTCTTGTAATAACTGATTATCTTTCTAGTAGTGCAAAAGCTCTTTTTCTTGCAATATCTCTTCCTAACTCTCTCAGTATTACTCGTTTCTTATTAAGTGCCAAGACATTACCACTAAACCCTACAATACTATAAACATGTCAGGCACAAATATAGCCTCCTCTCTAGCCTCCTCTCTATCTCTATTCAAAAACTTATGGGTGCTGCATAGGTATCGCAGTTGATTTTCTTATCATAAGCAATTTCATATCTGCACGAGTATCAACCCAGTATGAGGCACTGCTCGCAGACAAACTGGAATCAGATGCCTTAGGCCTAACTAACTATCCTGCTATCATCTTCCTTCAATCTTCTCTTTCCATCCTCTGTGATGTTACTTTGCTTTTTTCTGCAGGTATCATTTCGGCTCACTGCTGTGTGTTGTATGTGAGTTCCAGTTCCTAATAGATGGACCCGCGGCATGGGACTAGCTGCCTTCTTCTTTTGTTTGTATGGAGACAACCACACGAGGATTCGCCGTTATGTTTTTACTTCTTTCCTCGAAGATCGAAGCTTAACAATTATCTTAGCTCTTCTGTCTAACCTTCTTCCTATAGTCTTCCCATCTCCAAGAGGCGACTCTACAAAAACCTGAATCAAAGACGATAACTATTACAAAACCGTGGTGTAGCGGTTAGCGTTCCTGAACTGTGACGCATTCACGGGCCGCCCAGGGTCGAGCGCATAGGTTCGAATCCTGGTTGCGCCTGTTGGTCCAAAGTCAACGCAACCGTTCATCCACCCCTAAGGGGTTGGTCGATAAAATGGGTACCTGGCTCAGGCTAGGGTATATATATATATATATATAT
>JAYMFT010002659.1:0-17305 GCA_038088735.1 Panulirus argus | reverse complement strand
TTGGGCCGGGGGGGGGGGCAGGGTATGGCAGGGCAGAGGGAACGAACACTAGGCCCGCAGCTTCTAGAGCCTCACAACCCACCTGCTGCCACACTTCCGCAGGCCTCGAATATTTGTCTGTATAGATAGACATATACACCTCCGTGTCGCATTCACGGGCCGCCCTGGGTCGAGCGCATAGGTTCGTATACATTTATAGCGTTAATGAGATGGCCTTGAACAGGACCAAAGTTGCCCGTGTCGTCTCAGCTAAGATAAAAAAAAATAATCTATCTGTCTATCTATCTATCTATCTAGAGCGAGGTAGCGTCAGAAGTAAAACGAATAAATGCCGTGCTTGCACACATCCAGTCTCCGGCTGTCATGTATAATGTACCAAAACCAGAGACTGCCATCCACACACAGACCCCAAGAGACTGCTCCATGGTTTATCTACACACAGACCCCAAGAGACTGCTCCATGGTTTATCTTGATCGTTTCATGTACCACCACGTCCTACACACTGCAAGCCACTTGTCCTCCTGAATGCTTAGTCTCCAGAACCCCAAAGCCTCCTCAGTTCCATCCTTCTCAGTTTTCCCCTCCTCCTCATTCCGTCCGCTTCCGCCACTCAGATCCTCTTTCTTTGTTGCTCTCGTTTCACTCGTCCACTCTCTATCTTAGCACACCCTGGTCAGTCCTCTCAAGTCAGATTCTGCTTGCCACCACTCCTCTCTCTCCTCTTTTGCACCATACATCACCCTTAAGAAGTCCACCTCCGACATATCCACCCTCTACCTTTCTTTTGTTTCCAGTGCCCAGGACTCACATCCATTACTAAACACGAGCATCTTTCTCTTCCAGACACTGGGCTCCCTAATGTACCTAGGGCCTTGCCATCCTCCCCGCCTCCTGCCCCACTTTCCCTCCTCCCCCTCTTCCTTCCTGAAGCTCAGATCAACCCCATTGTTTCCATCCGCTGCCACGTCCACTCCCACGTACCTAAAGCACTCCACTTCCACCAGGTCCTCCCCATTTGAACTCACACTCACTCCATCATCCTGTCCTACCCCACTGCTGCAATTCTACCTTCCTTTGGTTCGCATTTACTTTAAGTCTACAGTCTCTCCGAAACTCTCATCAGCTTCTGTAGTTTTTCTCAGGAGTCTGCCACTAGAACGGATTTCATCTGTAAACATAAACTGGTTCAGCTATTATGCAATTTTCTTCCAATTTCGCATTTGCCCTCTTTTTCAGTTCCCATGCTCTTCAGAATTTTGATCTCCAGCCACGCTGGAGTGCGAGTGACTTGAAAAGTCACTCGCACTCCTTCCCAGCAGATCCCTCCCATTACACTTCATTTTCCTCCTTCACTAACGATTCAACTTCCTCCTTCCATCACTCACTATCCTCTCATACGTCCACATCCCATCTTCCGCATGCCATACACTTCACCCACACATATTCTTCTTCCATCCCTCTGCTCTCACTTTCTCTCATCCGAAGCATACAAGCACCCCTTTCCAAGCTAGCATACCGTGACCACTTCGTTTACATGTAAGGCATTTAATCTTTTCCTAAACCCACCACTGAATTCACACCAAGAAATTGGTCAAACATTCCGCCAGCCGACCCTCCCAGCATATTTACATCCAACGACCTCTCCCTTGCACGCCTGACAGTTAATCACATAATCCAATTATACTCGCTGATTCCCCAAGCCCCACTCACCTCGGTATACTTACGTCTGTACCTTTTCCGCAAACGGTGTTTGTTCAATCACCGATCTTCTTTAAACAAACAACTCAACCAGCTTTAAACCAATTTCTTTTACGCCAGGGCACCCACTGCCTCCAATCATACCCTGAATTGCAACATCGCCCACTCTTGCATTCATATCCCCGAGCATCAAGATTCGATCCCTTGCATCAAAAGTGCAAAGACCATCACTCGGTTCCCCCGGATATGCATGCTTTCCTCCACTCCTCCCACTACCGGGTGAATCAGCAATGATAGTCACCCACCTCTAGTAGTTTATCTTCGGTCTAACACACGCTAACCTCGAACTCACTTCCTTTCGCCGTATACCGCAGTCTCCAACACCTCCTTCGTAAGTGCCACCTCTCCTTCGCTCTCGTCCTCACAACATCCTCAGGATTCTCCAAGCTTTCAAACATCACTCATCTCTATAACGTCCAGGTTTCTCTCGTGAAACATAGCACCTTTCCCTCCCTCATTTTCGTCCTGGTTACAGCCACGCACATTCAGACATCCCCAGCTTGAGCCTTCATGGAAAAAAAAAAATTCGTTTGGTTCTTTCCTGTGCTCCTGTTTTCATTTGATAATACAAGAGGGTATGATTTCCAATCCCCTGCTCCCGACCCCTGTCAGCCGCCTTCTGTGACACGCAAGAGATGGGTAAGTAGTATTCCTAACCTCCAAACTCTCAGTCATACTTAGTACAACATAACATCTTTTATGGCAGTAGATGTTTCCGATTAAAACACCTTCAAGGAAGGATTAAAGTTCATAAATCATTAATATATAACTAAGACCTCTCTCATGGGGTTACTGCAGCTTCGAGGCTGCGCTGCAATCAGGAGGGATATGCTGGTCTCCTTTGGAGCGAGAAAGTTTCTCAGGGAGACTGCACAACCTATATATATATATATATGCACAATGTTACACAATCACATGACACACATAGATACATCCGCAGATGAAATGTATACCATGCCCATAAAAACAGACATAAATGCACACACACACACACACACCCACACACACTTCTGCAAAAGCAACGGGTCCCTGTGGACACATGACAAATTCATGCAGAAAAACTGTCTTCTTGCACGAGCTGCATTTTATGGGACTTCTTTCCATTCTCGCTGCAGTTTTCTTACCTATTTCTTCAACTTCATATCATCTTCAGAAAAGTTCCTTGGAGTCTGCTCGTAATGTGGCATCACATCGTTCACATCACACTCGAAAAAAAAAAAAAATAGCCTCAAGGTAGGATCAACAGCCAAAAATTGTTTGAAGTCAATGTATAAATGCAAACGGTATGGGACAGTCATGGAATTCTACGTCAACTTTTCTCCCATGCCACCACCATGCTGTCTATACCGTCACTATGCTGCTTATCCCATGCTGACTATGCCTTGCGCGAGGTGGAAACCCTCTGTCGAGACAACTGATCTTGCACTTCCAAAATTCTGGACATAATCTCGTCAAACAATCAGCAACATGAGTGACGTCTGACGCACAAGATACGAGGGAAAACATCATCAAGTAAACAATCGGGGCGTTGGCCACACACGCGCCATTCTGAGGTAATGTCACACACGAACCCTACCGAGGACGTGACACAAACGCACCCTAGCGAGGACAGGACGTACGCACTCTAGTGATGGTAGGACGTACGCACTCTATTGATCACACACACACACACAGCTTAGTGAAGACACGAATCACGCACCCCAGTGGGGACATGACACACACTCTCCAGGACCGACATGGCACGCACGCACCCCAGTCACTCTCCTACAATTCCAGGTCCCAGATCAAAAAGAGCGGGAAGCCTTTCTTTGCATCTCTAGTCCATTTAATCTGTATCATCAGCAAGAAGAAAAAACTGACGAGACAAAATTCAACTTCACCAAGTTCTGTAGACATTATACATTTTGAAAGGATTATCAGACAACGAACGAATGAGATCAGCATCGGTGAGGAGGTTCAGCCATAATCTTCACACACACGTGAACACTGTGAAGAACCGACCAGATCTTCACAAAACTTCACCACTGTGGAGAATCGACCAGATCCTCACAATCTTCAACACTGGCAACGATCGACCAGATCTTCGCCAGCCCTCAACGCACGCCGCCCGACCAGTGCGGTGAGATTTATGAAATCGTCCAGATAGCAGCTGTATCAGGCCTACCGAGGAGAAAGAAATGCTCATTACCATAAAAATACTTTACACAATACTTCATTAGAATAAGAAATTTACAGAGGAGCCGCGGAAGGCGGTATGGCCTTCCCTCCTGAGCCGTAAAAAAAGTGGAAAAGACAAGCAGCGCCTGCTGCCAGGGGCCTCCTGAAATACTGGCCTGCCACCAGTGGTCTCTTACCACACCGGCCTGCCACCAGCGGCCTCTCACTACATCGTCCTGCCAGCAGTGGTCTCCTGCCACACTGGCATACCACCAGGCGGCCTCCTGCTACAGCAGACTGCCACCAGGGCTCCCCTCTGCTTATCAGATGTGTGACCCCCAACGCTCACTCATCATTTAACCCGCCCGGACACCACCACCACCACCACCGGCCCGGGAAGGCCCAGTTCACCCCTGCCTCGCTAATGTGTACAGAGACATTCGCCAAGACTATAAGCCTGACGCGGGGGCTCTGTTATCAACGGCACCACGTATTTGTGGAGTGCCATTACTGGCACAGGTCGTGTGAATGATTTCGGAAATGCATTACTGGCACGGTCTGGCCCCTTGGGTGACTGGGTGTGTGGGCACTTTTGGGCGGACGTGTGTACTATGTTGTGTATGATATACTTGCCTCACCGGTGACGACGACCCTTTCCCTCCAGGGGTCTTCACCTATCTCTTCTCCTCCCTCCTGCTTCCATCTATTCGTCTCCAAAGGTATATTATCATTTCCTACCCCTGTTTTCCCTCGAGGCATTCTTCTCCACTCCCTCGCCTCCCTTCTATCCGTTATCTCCCTCTTCCCTTTTCTCCACCCTTTTCAGGCCACCCGACTCGCCCCCCCCCCCTTAAATAAGCGTGGACGGTATCAGAGTAGCATCTTCACGCCACTTCGATTGACTGATTCATTACAATGATAATCGATGACACGCCGGCAGAACCTAAACCACCACCGCCAGTATGGGAGACCTGGCCCGGAAAAAGTGGCCGAGACGAATTATACATAACAATGGAAAGAATTTACACTGAACTGGTACGAACATGAAATGTATCCGTTATCTTTATCTCTCCTAAGGAGGTTGATACTCTCTCTCTCTCTCACACACACACACACACCAGAACACCTGGTATCACACACCACTGTTCTTGACACCGCGCTCTCCACTGCTTTGAACCACAGTACCTGCGCCTCGCGCCACACACCGTAGTGCACCTGTCGATCGACGTTTTCCTTCAACATCTTCCATATAACAAACTTTATAGACAGTCTTTACTACCCAATACCGAACCTCTCACTTAACCCACTGACTAAATATTTCTCACATCTTACTATCTAATACCAATCTACACGAGCGACATGTTTTCCTAATTTCATCAACTGATATTCTGGAATCTCATGTTACTTTTGTTTATTCCTGTCTCTCCACTGCTTTGACGGATGGCCCTTGTGCCGTACATCACAAGCTACGCTACCTACGCTGTCTGAATCATGTCTCGCTCCCATGACACGAGACTAAGGTCTTGTTATACCATGTGGGAAGTCTATGTGACGGGTTTTCATCACTAAGTTCATGCAGTACCCCAAAAACCTACCTTCATTTCTCGGACACCATTCGCTACTACACCTCCATTCACAGTCAGAATATCCCTCGAGACATAGTCCTAAAAACGAACAAGAAAAAAGAAAATCATATAAATAATGAAGTCCTCAAGTTTCTCCTTTAGTTCCGGAGTTCCGTCTTTTTTTTTCAAGAATCCTTTCTTGCTGGTGACGAGAGCTCACTCCCTCTGTGTACATACACGAATCATGGACGAAGGCGCACGAAACATACGTTACGTTCAAACAAACAACACTTGGCACAACCCCAAACACACACACACACACACTCAACACTCTACAATTGTTTTCCTCCAAAGCATGAATTCTTTTTTTTTTTCAGGTCTCTTGCAGAGCATTTTCCAGATCAATAAAATCTGCACAAGTTCTCTTTTCCTTTTCGAAGGTTTTCCCAAAAGACATGTCCACAGTTAAATGTTGGTGCTCCTAACTTCCACCGCATAAAGTGCTCCTGCTTTATCGTGGACTCCCTTGCACCGTAAAGAAATCCTTACACAGGATTCAGGAATAATTTCACAGCAATCAAAATACATTTTACCACGTTCACGTCCCCTAAGGTACAATGTTCTTTTCACGTCTCAGAATGGAAATTTCAAAAATGTGTAAGAACTTGTGACTTACAAATGCATACTCGTTCTTTTCCTCAGTCCTATAGCCATAATATCTTTCATGTGCTTTACCCTTCTGAGCACGACGCTACCTACGATCCCTGAGTGCGAGGGTATGGTTCCTTTAGCACGATGGCGTGTATGTCACTTGGGTATGATGGCCTGGCGATCGACTTAAACCGGAGGGTGTGTGTGTGTGTGTGTGTGTGGTCAGGCCAAAGGCCAGTCTGTCATGCCTTCATGCTCTCGAGTCGTACCATCGAGCTCTCGAGTCGTACCACCATGCTAAAGGGGCTGATGTTTCCCTATTTCCCCCCCCCCCATCCCCCCTCATTTATTATTTGCTTCTATCATTACTCTCCTCCGCAGTACCCAACCCTAAAGTGTTCCATCATCCAAACACACTTCACAAACGGCCGCAAGTCATCAACATATTCCATCATAACAGGCGAATTCAATCAAATAATCAATACATCCTTCCATTTATTACCCTCACTGTTTTTGATTAACTGTTTCTAGCGCACAATTCTTCAAGTAGGCCACTGGCCTGTTGTTTCCTGACTTCGAAAAAAACACCATCTCCTCCAGTCCTCTGGATTTCGGGAACCTATCTATCTATCTTCCCCTCCACCCGGGCCAAAGACTCTCTCCCGCTGCATCGGCCCTTTCAGCATCTGCTCTCCACCGCGTCCCTGGTCCGACGGTGGCTCGTCTGCAGTCCGGCCTCCACTCGTAAAATTTCCTTGGGAATTTGCCCTCCTCTATTCGTTTCACATGATCGTTCCGAAGCGGTCTTTCTCTCTTTCTACAAGATTTAGAGCTGGTTTCATCCTCAGGTTACTTCGGACACTTCAATATTAAACTTAATCTTCCTTTTATATATATATATATATATATATATATACACACACAACTCTATGCGCTAACATTATCACATATTTCCTCTCTTGCCAATTTTTGAGTGGCGACAAATTGTATTACAAGCTTAGCAATATACCATGAAAAATAATTAATTTCACCAGTAATTACAAATCAGTACAGATTCAATCACTTGTTTTATTCAGAATAATATATTTTCAATCCGTTGATGTTCATCATAACAAATATACACGCATATTATTTATTGGTTCTACTAATCACTCTTCCACGAGGTTTGTATAACTCTCCATCCCAGTCTCGATTATATGACCTCCTCGTAGTCAGGGTCCACACACAAATAAGTATGAATAAGTCTGTCCTTATGTCATAATCTTAAGTTATCATCATGCTTCTCCACTCATCTCTCTGCTTTACCATCGCACCTAAACATACTACTAAACCTTGTTCCTCTTACTTGTCCCTCTTTGCCCTAGGTCACCTACAAGTATCCAGTCCTTACGAAGATCAAGCATCGCGTGCTATGGCCGTCGGCTCTAAAGGTCGGCCAGCAGCAGAGGTCAACATGAACAGGACAAAGCCAGACTCCAACGAGGATGTATAACCTCCGGCTCCTGACAATGGCCATTTGTGACATCACGGCGTGCCTTACCATATAACATGTCACCTCCATTTATTCCGACCCCTCTCCTTGCA
Source organism: Panulirus argus (assembly GCA_038088735.1). Classification (NCBI taxonomy): domain Eukaryota; kingdom Metazoa; phylum Arthropoda; class Malacostraca; order Decapoda; family Palinuridae; genus Panulirus; species Panulirus argus. Next base: position 9,589 of record JAYMFT010002659.1, on the reverse strand, counting down.
CTGATGACACCTACCTGCCTGCTCTCTCTACCTTTTGGATCGTCCATGGCCGCGCTTACCCACCTACGTACGGGGGCGAGGCACCAGACGTGACATCGAACTAATCCCTGGTATCACACTGCTCTGCCTTACACAAGAGATCTAACTCCTGTGGTCGTTGCTAACAGGATATTAGGAAATTTTAAACAAAGATTACACTAAGGACTTTAAACAGGAAAAGGCCACTGGGTCCTTTTTCGAGGCTGCTTGTGATAGTGGAAGGTGTCAGAAACTCACAGATTAGTGTGATAAGAGCAAAATGGCTCACAAACGACATGAGATATTTTTATAAGTAAACTCTGGGAAAATGTTCTGTTCACCCTTGAGGTTTTCAATACGCTTCTTTCTTTACCTTTTTTCTTTTTAACGCCTCCATGATACATTTATATTTTCAAGTGGAGAAAAAATATTATCATGTCATGGAAGATCATAAACTAACTCCGATCTAAACATTTATAAGAGTAATGGAATTCCTGGCACACTGACATGCAATACGAAAAGATATCTTATATTTTATTTCCAATATCTAGAGTTACGTTTAACTGATGTTAAAAAAAAAAAGAAGACAGAATAAGTCGAGTGTATGTACCCATTCCAATACCGTTCCGGTTTACAAGGTACCAGCAGCAAAACCTCTCAGTCTTGGTCACAGAAAAGGAAAGGAAAGTCAACTTCTGAGGCAGAGGCAGTATATATAATGATGTATTCTCAGCAGCACAGAGCACATAAGACCCATGAATCGGTCCTCAGTAAACGGGAGCACAAGATGTCATAACCAGGTCATCAGCGAGAGAAAACCAAACAGTTATCATCAGGTTCTCAGTTATGTTCAACACAGAAGACATTTACCATTCAGCCACGGAAAACAAAGCAGATACCATCAGGTTCTCAGTCACAGATCAACATAGCAGACTCTGCCAGGTCCGTCCTCAGACACAGAGAACATAGCAGACTCTACCAGGTCCGTCCTCAGCTACAGAGAACATAGCAGACTCTACCAGGTCCGTCCTCAGCCACAGAGAATATAGCAGACTCTACCAGGTCCTCAGTTACACACACAACATAGCAGGTCTCTGTGCATGGCGCAATCATGGAGACTACCTATTTTCCATCCACGGAGACCTTCGGGTAGACTACCTGGTCCTCCTCAGCCACACGGAGAACATACAAGAGTCATTAGCCGGTCCTCAACCAAGGAGGACATATAGGAGACATTACCGGGCCCGGTCCTCCTTAAAGGCTTTACAACGAGGGTCGTATCTTCAGCCTCCGGGTCGTTGGGTCGTATCTTCAGCCCCCCCCCTACCCGGGGCCGTTGCCACAATGCATGACCTTACCCTCAACGAGGACCCTTCCTCCGCGTGATGCGACCCACCCACACAAGTCTCTCTCTCTCTGGCTCTCGCCCCGTCAGGAGGGAACGGAGGAGGAGGAGGAGGAGGATGAGGAAGAGGAGGAAAACCACCACCGCCACAATCACTACTATTACCACCATACACTTCTCCCCCTTTGTGTCTCCAGCGAGAAGTCTTCGCGGGCATATACGTAGTTCCGAGTCCCCGCCACCGTATTAAATTACTTTTGATATGGCTGTCGGATGCCTGTGTAACCAACGGTGTCTATAAATTGTCGAGTTATGAATATCTGAGAAATTCATATCCCGCGGCTTGAAGAAAATCTTACATTTTATAACGCGAAGTTTATGAATATCGTGGCTATTCTTTGCCCGAAGAGGTGGGTCGAAGAACGCTACATATAAGTAAAAAGATTCCGTAGAAAAATATTCCTTGTGTAAATAAAGCCAAGTACAAGAAAAACCTCTTATCGGACACAATAGTGAGTCAGAATATATGTGAAAACGTGAATGATGTATAATACGAAGCGACCTCTGTATCAGGTGAAGCACTCTTAAATACTGATACAGTTTAAGACAAAATAAAGTAAAAAAAAAAAATTGTGTAAGCTGCCGTCCTCATTATCTCATTTACACAACCTGGAAACAGCTGCAGACTTTTCCCGCAATAAATGCGAGATAACAGCGTCAAAACTAGTTGCTAATTGGTCGTTCGTACTTCTGGCGTTTCTTGCAGACCCAACTAATAGGTAACAGCCCACCATAAGGCCTTTGAAAGTTTAACCGCAAAAGACTAGTGTTCGTTATAGGCAATTATCAGATACAAATGACTCATATAAACGTGAGATTGTTATACAAAAATTGACCGCTAAACACAGATCATATCTATAGACCCGTAGTCGCTATACACAATTGGCTGCTAGGCTAAAATAAAGACGCTGCTACAGCACTGTGAAATCCTCAGTACAAAGACGGTTGCTACATCAAGATGGCCGTTCTGGAAAGGGCAATACGAATAAGCAGGCAGGTGCTCGGAAAAAAAAGTCTTTAAAACCAGGTGTCTACTTCAGAAATTCTGTGGTCGCTCGCACCAGTCTGTGGCAATAACCAGGCTTCCGGCTCGGCTACAGAATACTGTACCAGTCATGGCAAATGCTATTTCGGGTGCCAGATCCTGCCCTGTGACACAAAACAAGAAAAGAACGGATCTTTAACGATAGCTCCACGGGAACCTTATATCCATGCAAATATCCGAATGATTATTTCTTTATCACTGTGCATACCTAACTGATGTAAACCCTAAATTGTAAGTGGCCTTAACTATCCTTTTCAAACGCCCGAAACACGACGGCACCACGACCAGAGAGCACAGCGGTACCGACGTTCGGTATGATTTGTCGTGCACTTTCCATTGCTTCCAGTGAAGAAACGTTATCAACTTGGCCGTATCCCTTGTAAGAGTCAGTTCCTGGAGAGGCAAAAGACTGTCCACACACCAGTGCCATTTGTTCCATCTTTGCTCTCTGTGCTGCTGCTGCTGCTGCTGCTGCTCTTGACCGTGGTAATCCCATGCGATGTCTGTGTCCGCCTTCTCGAGTTCGACGGTTAACTAGCGAACCTCTTGTTATGATCGTTTCGCCAATTCCGACGGTAGATAAAAGACCCTCGTTCACTTTAAACCGTCAATAAAGTCTGGCTGAGCGAAATATGTCTACACCTTTGTTCATGTCGCTCCCGTGAAAGAAATTACGTATGATGGTTTGTGATTAGAGAATTCATGGTGTCTTCTGAGGAATCCTGGGCTTCTTCAGCTCTAGCTTCACAGACGGCAGCAAGTGGCTCACCATCAGCACTACCTTACCTCATCGTGCGCTGGAAGGGATTGGTACACATTACGAAAGAAAGTTTAGGTGTGGGTATATGAAAAGGAGTTTTTGCAGTCATTGTAGGTAATCTTCTGTATGGCAGTAGCATATTCTGGTTCCCTGTGGTGCAAGAACACGCATGGCATCGACTGCACTTGCTTCTGTCCTAAGTGGTGGCTGGAGATCCATCCCCCTGTCTATTTTATGGAGGGCCTTTGGGGTTCTTGCTGACGGTCCCACTGCTATGTGTTTGTGGGAGGGGGAACGGTGCCAGAGGACGGGTTAACACCTTCGTGGAATCCACCTCTCCCAGCTGTGCTGATGTACGACAATCATCCAGGGAGATTTCTTTTGTCGTCTGTTTCTCCTACTACTTCCTGGTCCCCGGTTAGTGACTTGCTATTCCCTGCAGCTAAAAGAACGTGTCATACTCTTCCTCCTAGAGCAGGACTGAGAGATCCACTCAAATCGTCAAACGATTCGAATGTGAGGTCAAGTTTACTTCATGCCCTTACCATGTATCTGATGGTTAAAGGACTCCTTTATTTCACCCGATACTTTTGATCCGTCAATGCCTTGTGTACGAAAACTTAACACCTTGAGTATGATAGTTCAAAATCTTGAGTGTGAGGACAAAAAAGTCCTCATACTTAAAGGCTAAATCATCACATATTCGTTCAGTGATGATGATCAATGTGTTAAATTCTTCGCTCTCAAGAGATCAATAGGGCGGTGGAGAGAGTCTTATACCTTTGCCCTTCTTGAAAATCACTATGATCTCGACACCACCGACGGATCTTTGAATGTTTATAATCCTCCTTGGTTCATCGTGGCTTTAGAGCCTTCGGAATACCCCGAGGCTTCCTTCGATCCGGCCTCTGACTCAAGAAGTCCACAAAGATTATGCTTCAAGTTGACCATGTCGTCGCTTGCCATGCCCTACTCCGACCGGGTCAGTTAACTCAAATGTGATCGTAGAACGAGCTGCTTCTGCTGCATCGGCGTTTCCTGTCTGTTCTACAGGCCCACTGAGGTCCCCCTGAGAAGGTCTTGCCCTTTTCTCCGTGTGAGGAGACTGTTCAAATTTTTCGGATCTTTTCTTAATCCACAGGATGCGTGTCGTCTACCTTTACTTACTAGGCTCAAGGGACACCGAATCCACCGCGAGCGGGAATGATTTGGCCAATTCGTGTTAAAGGTTAGGTTACATATTTCGCCTAAACTCTGGATAAAAGGGCGAGAGAGAATTCCGAGGCATAATATATATAGTATACCAACACTCTTCACTGCCAGAATGTGTCGAGTTACGATTATGTAACCCTTAGACGGTGCTCTGCTCAGCAGCGGTGTGCCTGCCGCGAACGCTTCCTTCCACGTACTTCCAGCAAAAGGCTCCACGTCCACCTTATTGACGTGTGTGTACTGACGAACGACGTGAATAACTGTCCGGCGTGGGTCGTCAATGCGAGCGTACCGTGGACCATTGGGTACACGTGTTGGCCGTCCTCATCATACCAGAGAACACTCTCGCCTCACCAACACCTGTGACTACCACCACACACACACACACACACCTCTCACCAACACCTGTGGTGATGGACCCACACGCGTGCACCCCCGGGGAAAATTCTCGGTGACCACGGCATCGCCAGAAGTACACATTAACGAAGGAATGTGAGGCAAGAAGAACACCATCATCATAACAGTTGTTCCCAAAGAAGAACGTATAAAGAAGAACGTACGGAGGACGTGAACAACGACACTAACTAAGATGTTTTGCAGCTGGCACTGGCAAAACTCAAGCTCGGACTCTCGCCTTTCCAAAGCCCCATCATAGTTTTTAAAAGTGACGAACTGAACAGCTTACAATCCTCTTAAGGTAAGGGGCTTGGAATCGAAATAATGGACGTTGATCTTCCAATACTGTGATATATTTTTTTTTCCCCCACTTTGATTACGGCCCTTCCTCTGATCTACACGGAGTGTGAAACTGGGACGCTCCGGCTTTTTCATGAAAATTTGCATTTTTAATGCATATTAACAAACATGCAAATGAGCTTATTAACATAATACTTTGGGTGTATAATGAAGAGCGTCCATGTGCTCCAGTCTGATACAAAATTCAAGTTATATCTTATAAAATAAATGCGATATTTCAGTTGTGCTTCAGGATGTTGCATACCCTGAGCTATGGACGTGGGCCAATCTGATGGCTTCCACGTCTCATACGCTTCCCAAGACACTGAGGGTGATACTGATGGGCAACGCTGATATAGCTACACTGACGACGACGCTGACGATGACATTCAAGGCCATAAGAATCTTTTGCAAGACATGATACTGAAGATTCGAGGTCTCCCGGCCTTAGTCTCCGTAGGGCTGGCAAAAGGGCAGAGACGCCCAGTTCCCCTGATAGAAGAAAGAGGTGTTGACTTTCTGACCAGCGGAGGATGTGTAACACTCAATGCACGGGATCTATATAAACTCTGTGGTAAATATGTAAAGCTATAAAGACAAAATATATACACGAAAGATGAAACAGGAAAGAAAAATCTGGGGGAAAAAAAAACAAACTAGCAAGTCTTCCTCATTTGTAAAAAAATGTTTGACCCAGACCATCATCCTGCTATACGTGGAGCACAACAGTATGGACAATGGATGTACGCATCACAAGGAATGTCTTGTAAAGTTGGAGAGGACATGGCTGTGCATGGCTACCTGCTGTGTATCAGGAAACAGTAGCGAAAATATGGAGGAGGTCGTATTCATGCCGCGAGGCACCGCGTGTAAAGTTTTAATTGACCATTCATCACAGTGTTTGTGAAATCGGGCAAGCAATATTCTACAAGGGAAGCCCTGCCGTAAATCGGAATATAGTGTTGGGGGGGAGGGGGGAGGGGAGAGAATGGTGTGGGAGGGCATACCTGCACGCTACCACAAGGTGTCGTATGTAGTACTGGATTTGAAATGGTTGTACCCAACGTCACGAGTCGCGTGCCTGCGGTGCTATGCTATCAGTATCTTCCCTTTCCAAAAGACTGCATCTTTTCTTTTTCTTTTTTTTCATCAAAAGACGACAGAATTTTGTTGTTATGGTCGAGGGCGAGTCCTGGGATAAGCATGAAGTCTCGAAATGCGCTTCGAAGCCTGGTCGAAGAGACGTTCCGCACGCTCTGTCTCTGCCCGTCGAAGCAGAGGGGTCCTGCGTACCGCAGACAAGGATTAACGCGAGACTTTCGTCCGCTACTGGGCATCATATATGTACCGCACGTATGGTTCTGTGCGAGGGACACACTGATATAAAACAAACAACAAAATGCTATTACTAACAAGAGCAGCACATCGTCCTTTATAAAAAAAATATCAAAGTAACATCAAAAACGTAAGGGAAAACATTGACAACAGGAGAGGTGGAATGGTGGAATTGAGTAGGGGTACTGTGTGTGTGTGTGTGTGTGTGTGTGTGTGTGTGTGTGTGTGTGTGTGTGTGTGTGTGTGTGTGATCCAAAACAATATAGCATCGAGCCTAAAAAAAATGGATCATTTTGTCATTTAAATGAAGGAGAGATCCCTCGTGACTCATTAACAAGGGGGGTTTTCTTACACCCAAAAGTTTATTAATTCCTAAAGTGCATTTCACGAACCAAAAGAACGATGGATAATCTATCACCAGGGACGCGATAGGTCATCTCTTTTCATATAATGTATTTCTTCTGACACATATTTGCTGGACGCGTTGTTTTACATGAATTATGAACGGACGCTTTCACCAAATTTCCAAAACATTTTGCTTTTTGTCGTCGGAAACCGAAACAATTATCCAAACTGGTACATATATAATTAATCCGTCAAAATCATGCGTAATTTCAGCACAGAGTAAAGTGATTAACTGGAAAAAAAAAATTACCGACCAACGCTTGTATCAAGTCAAACAGTTTTTGCCACTAACGGTACAGAAATGCGGGATATAAATCATCTTTAATCAAAGGTTGAGAGATATAATATAAGGTGCGTGTTTAGACCTAATACTCCCGTCGCAAACTGATTACTATATTTCCTCCGTGTCATTCCCGTTCCCCGGGGAACGAATTTGGATCACAGAGATGGTATCCCAACCCTTTGAGCGAAGAAACGACGGTACGACCCTTGAGCCCATCCCTTACGACCCTTGGCTACGATAACGTGACCTTTGACCTGACCACTGATAAAGACAAGGTCACGCCATCGTCCCCAGAGGTCACACCGTTACCAACGGGTAACAAACAGGACGGACAGACCGCAACAAACTGGACGACAGACGTCAGGCCATTGTAGTTAAACCAGACTCCACCAACGGATAACAGATGGACACCAACGGACAACAGGCAGACAGGAACAGACAGCACAGAAACGAACAGACAACAGACAGAAGACACACTTGGAGAAGGGACTGGTCCCACCACCAATCTGTCAAGCCAACACAGTGTGTGACAAAGTTCCCTTTAATCACAAGTGCTTATCAACGTTTCGCCTGCTGTACACAGGTTTACGTATTAACATTCGCAATTAATAATGGTAATTAACACTCAAAATGACTGATTCTGGAGGATTTTCATTACACATCACATACCATCATTGTATGCTATTATAGCAATGATTCCAGCCGCTAATTACGTAATTGTTTATAATAACTGTTTCACTAATTCATTCCTTAATTCACTCTAATTGCCTTTCATCCTTCACTTGCATTGCTAAAAGTGCTTGCGAAATTCTCCTTCGAGGCGCAATTCCTGCACTGTGAAATGACATGCACGGGCTAATCATGTCTTTTAGAACTGCCAGTTTCTCTGTATTGTGGATAACGTTAAGAAAGTCCCTGCAGAGGACCATTATATTGCAATATGACAATCATCTCCACCACCACCACTACCACCACCAAGACGAGCTTCGCCAACACCGCCGTCGCAGTCACCACCACCACCATCAATGATAACACCAGCTCCATCAACAACACACACCCCCCTCACCATCACTCGTGTCATCAACGCAGTCGGCAGCCACAGTGGTGCCTTCAGTAACTGCACCAACAACGGCACAGCAACCCAATCAGTAACAGCAACAACTGCAGCAGCAACAGCAGCAAACAGTAGCAGAAACACCACCACCAAACCACCACTCTCAGGAGTATGAACACCTCAGGCCTGGACCAGACTATCAAAGGGCCGAACTCGAGGCAGCACCAGCGGGCGCACCAGGCACAGGCGACGGTCAGGCCGTATATCTGGCACATGCCGTTCCTCCAGCCCACCAGTAACGCATCCCGACTCCATCCTAAGGAGCTTTTAAAACGTTCACAGAAGCAGGCGACCATCCGTCGGTCGGTGTGAACCACCGGCTGAGAAAGAGAGAGAGAGAGAGAGAGACTCTTACGAACGCGTAAAATAAGAATTTCGTACTTGTCAACGTTGAGAAGGATTACATTGACGACAGTGGGAATATAATGACTTCGTACTGGAGGTAGTCTCGTACATAATATTGCCTGCTGTGCTTAGAATAAAAGATGTTTCAGTGAGTTTTCTTATAAAAGCGAGAAGGAGTTCAGGTCCAGCAGGGACACGGCGATAAAGTACGATGATAATGTCCCTGTCGACCGTAAACAGCGTCAAATGAGGTGTCGATTTGTTTACACGAAACTATGAAAGGGACAGCTTGCAGAAATTTGCTGTTTGGATAAATGCGTTCATTTGTTTGAGTTCCGGAGGAACACGGCCGCAACATGACTCTCGCACTTCCACTGATACTTTCCAAGATAATATGCTCATTCCTTATCAACGGAAGAGACCTGGTTTACCAGCATCCTCTGTGTTGCTACTCTGCTTGATCTGAATTTCTGACAGGTGCGCGAAGGTTGTCATTGCAAAACGCTCAAAAGTTCAGTTTTGCGCACGGTCCTTGGGGTTAGCTGCGTATGGTGGCCAGCAATCTGCGTTCCAGCTGCTTGTATGTTTGTTTGTTTATGTGTGTGTGTGTGTGTGTGTGTATGTGTGTGTGTGATGACGTGTGTGGCTTCAGTGATGCTGTCAGATGTTGAGGTACAACATTTTGACGGCTAGACAGACAACAAACAGAAGTGCAAAGTGCACACACACACACACACACACACACACACACACAGAATGTATGCACAGACACGCACACGTCGACGAAGAAGCACACAAGCACAGTCATTTCATCCACTCTTTTATTCATTCACCTTCTGTACCACACGCTCTCTCTCTCTCTCTCTCTCTCTCTCTCAATCTCTTTCCATCCGGCCTTTGCGTCCACATCTAGCCTCACCACCACCTCTCTC
>JAYMFT010002648.1:0-17306 GCA_038088735.1 Panulirus argus | reverse complement strand
GACCCAAAGTGTGTATGTGTGTGTGTGTGTGTGTGTGTGTGTGTGTGTGTGTGTGTGTGTGTGTCAGTTTGTGTGTGTGTGTTCCACCGAACTGTTGTTATTACCCTTCGCTGGTCATGACCAGGGTCATCAGGCGCTCCGTCAATCAAAGGTGAATCGGTGAGACGAGAGGATGGTGCTCAGAGGTCGCTTATTCACCCTTCGTAGCAATGGGCTCCCCATACGGGGTATGGCACGGGAAGTTGGCCTGACCCCCAGCACCGTGGTGAGGTAGATCAAGAAGACGGGCGGAGTGCGGTAGCCTGAACGAATGACTAAGTTGCTAGTGTCTGTGAGAAGGAGTGGGACACAGCAGCACTGATGATTGATGGATAGGGAATGAGAGACTTGCTTCAGAGGCAAAGTTTATTGGCAGCCAAATTCAGCGTCCCCACTCGTGGGTTGCTATATATATGTAAGGCTGAGTTTTGATGACACGAAATAGGCGATTTATCTGGAAGTATGATAATCACTGCTGTAACCACATCTTTATACTGGAATTATTGTATAGAGTATGTAGAAGGGTTATGAAATATGGCATATAACTTTTGAATCATATAACTAAAATGTAAATTTAAAATTTAGGCGACCTGGAAGGTCAAATTCCTAGTGAATACAGTTGTGTGTTGCATTTTGTCATCAGACAGGACACGAGCCCCTCGAAGAACCACCCCGGCAGACGACGCTGCAATTAGCACGGTGACAGAGGCAAACCCCTGACCAACGCAGTGTCCATAAGAGACAGCCTGTAGTTAGACGTCTTCGCGTTGGTTGACCGTCAGGCGAAGATTGCACGAAGACGAAATATACCACAGGACTCCGGCGAGGAGGGACCGCGCCTGACTGCACAGCACAGAGCAGGGAAGTTAGCCTTCGCTCAACACCATTCCCAGCGAAACCTAGATTTCTGGTCTGGAGTAATGCTCACGGATGTGAAGTGCTTCTCCTCCACCTCTATTGGTAAGGTTCTCTGCTGGAGGAGGAGCAACACGCGGTGTGACGTTAATGACTCGCTACTGTTCAAAGACTTAGAACGTCATAGTTATGGATGCAAGACATCCATACGGATAATCAAGTCTGAATAAGATATGGTTGATATAAGCTGCAAATGTTATAAATCCTGCCTAACCACTGCAATGAACATTTAAGTTCATAGAGTGTCTCGCGCACACGTATAACCTGCCAACATCAGCGAAAAGGTACGTTCAGTTCTCCTAACCCACTTCATCTGGGGCTTACGTGACACTACATGGCCTGGGTAACGTTTTTAACGCTAAAGGTCGCTTTACGGCTGCGAAATACATACACATAACCGCTGGAGGAAAAAAGATTTTTGCCATCTATGCGGGCGAGGGGTTCCCCTTCTCCTGCTTGTAGTCCCGTCTTTTTTTTCTTTTTTTTCCTCGAGAGGCGCCTCGTTCATACCACTCGTGTTGTTCAACGCTGGGTCTATGAACAAAACATCTTCAGCTCCTGGACTGGCCCAGCAAAGGAGCGGATTTAAATGTCACTGAAGACCTATGGGCAGAAATGGTAAATACCTGTCAACTAAGAGACGAGAAGACCAGCCATCAACCCCTGAACCACGTCCAACCCAATGGGAACTCTACAGGCGTAGGCTCGAGATATTCCTTCATGCGAGATGGCTTTAGTGTGGCTACTGGGAAAGGGGGTAGGCTGGACGGGGTATTAAATCATATGCGGAAATTTGATATTATTTGTCTTTGTAAAGTGATAAGCTTAACTATTGCGAAATAACCAGTGGTAACCAATAATAGGTAGAGTAAAATGTATACATACACGATATGTAGCGGAAAAATTTTTTATGTGTTTATAATCTATTCACGCTGTTGTGGATGGTTGTTGGAGGGTGGTATACGTTCCTGCCCTGTTGCTACTTGCATGGTGGACAGCAACCCATACTACCGATTTTGTTTTTTTGCCTTTCCGGTGTATGGAATCATTAACGGGTTATGATGATTACAGTAAGATAATTTACCTCTGTGCTGTGCAGTCAGGCGCGGTCCCTCCTCGCCGGAGTCCTGTGGTGTATTCCATCTTAGTGCAATCTTCGCCTGACGGCCAGCGCCGAGACGTCTGACTACAGGCTGTCTCTTATGGCCAACGTGTTGGTCAGGGGCTTGCAACGTCGTCTGCCGGGGAGGTTCCTCGAGGGGCTCCTATCCTGTCTACCAACAGGATGCAACACACAACCATACACGCTAGGGAATTTGACGCTCAAGGTTGCCTAAACTGTAAACTTACCTTTCAATTACAATTATGTTTTATGCCGAATTTCATAAACCTTCTTCATCATCTACGCAGTATTTTCAATACGAGAATGTGGTTACAGCAGCGAATATATTTCCAGAATTATCAGTATTTCATTGCCATCAAAACTCAGCCTTACCTATACATAACAACCCACGAGGAGGGACGCTGAATTTGGCTGCCAATAAACTTTGCCTTTGAAGCCAGTCTCTCATTCCCTATCCATCATTCATCAGTGCTACTGTGTCCCACTCCTTCTCACAGACGCTTATAACTAAAGTCAGTCGTTCAAGCTACCGCATTCCTCCCATCTTCTTGATCCACCTCACTACTGTGCTGGGGGTCAGGCCAACTTCCCGTGCCATACCCCGTATGGGGAGCCCGTTACCGCGGAGGGTGAATAAGCGACGTCTGAGCATTAGCCTCTCGTGTCTCCAGTTAACCTGGGTTTGACGGAGTGCCTAATGACTCTGGTCAGCGACGGGGTGATAACAACAGCTCGGTGGAACACACACACACACACACACACACACACATACACACAGAGGCAAGCAGGCAAACTACCCAACTGCGTCGGGGTGTTTCATATGTGAAAACAATCGGTCATATTGAAGCAGCAGTGTTGTTCTCACCACATTTTTCATTGATTCAATATAAACATTACACACACACACACACAAAGGTATTAACCAGAGCAGGTTGGTTCGTGGTTTGGATTATAGGTCTATCAACAGCCAGGGTCATTAAAGCCGTCAGCGTCAAGCCACATCCACCAACCGAAAAATCTTTAACACCTTCAGGAGTTAAGTATAATTTTCTAAGATCACACACTCTCACTATGTACGTGGCCTGTGACCTAATGTATCAGATGGCAAACTCTAGGTAATGGATACACTGAAGACTCGATACATGAGCTCTGTTCAGGCACTTCCCATCGGGTTCATTCGAAACCGATTTCCCCATCGTCCTATGATATTCACATGGATAGTCAAATGACCATAGTTTTGTTCTTCTATAAATATAAGCAGAGTACTGACCAATATTCATCATCCATCAGCAGTAACGTTGGACGATATTCATAGAGAAATTCTTCCCATCTCTTTTTGACGAGGCTTCGTTCGAATCACACTGCTTCTTTTCCAGTTTCACTCTGTGTGGTGGGAGGTTGAGTGTAGTGACCTGCCGTCCAGAAATGGTGCCGTGGGCTGTCTGTCTGCGCTCCACCGGCAGTGTATTACGAAATTCTGGACGGAACTGTGCCTATAGATATATTACAGAGGTATAGCAGATTACTTTAAAGGCATTAAAGAAAAACTGCTGTTAGACAGATGAGTATAGCACATATATAACTAGATATAGAGTAGGGAGAAGGGAGGTATATATAATATGTTGAAATTTATATCATTAAGATTTAATGAAGATACAAAAAAAAATGAGTTGTAGATATACCCCAATTACAACCTTGATTTTCACGTCAGACACTCTTGCATTCAGATCCTCAGGTGCCAAGATTTCGATCTCTTGCAACAAAATTAGCCAAAACACTCGCTCAACTTTTCCCAAAAGTACATTCCTTTCTTAACCACGCATTTTACTACTCTGTGAATACACAGTCACAGTCACTCACCTCTCGCACTCTACTGTCATATTAACCCGCGTCAATCTTAAAACCCACTTTATTGCTCTCTTAAACACAGTCACACGGCTCATACCTCGCCAGAAGTGTTGCCGTATTCTTTCGCTCTCACCCAGTCACTGTGCCCAGCCAGAGTTTATCCCTAGGAACATTACTAAGCTGTGTATTCTGGTCTTCGTATCCTTCAGCTTATATAAAAGATAGATAAATAAAAATGAAGTTAACAAGAAGTAGGTAGACTGACGAATGGGAATCATTCATAAAATGAAGTTAATAAGACAGAAGTACGTAAACTAACGAATGGGACTCATTCATTCACACTCATCTGCGTAAATGATAATAGTACAACCCTGACGCCGTGTGCCACACGCGACCCCCACCACGGTGTGTCGCAGTGCCGTCATAATAGATGGCTCCCACACGTCAATATGACGCAGGTTATTACACAGATATGTTCGCTCTACCCTTGTCCTCCCCTACCAACCCGCCTCATTGCTACCTACCTGACGAGACCAGATTACACTCTGTAATCACTCACTCATCATCATTCATTTTTAAGATAATCATTCGTAAGTCTCTGGATTAATCGTAATGACACTTTATATAGAAATGTGACACGATAGTTTAGATATGTGACTTATAATTACTACTAAAAAGTATGATTATGATGACGATAGTGGTTATGTAAACTCTAACATATGCCACTTTGGTTCCGCCAAGGCTGTCCCATTCCCATTCCAGCGAAAATCTGCCTCTTCAGCCCTTTACACAAATGGCCGAGAGCCTGCGTTAGGTTACAGCCATCATATCAGGGTTTTTGAGGTCAGAGCCGCGGGAGATGAAGTCATTCCCATGTGGCAGCTGTTGGCAAGAGGCAAGGGCAGGGTGATGCGGTGGAAGGCCACTAGGGTGAGCTGGATTACGGCATTATCTCCGGCAGGAGGAGGAGAGGATCTTGCGGAGGTGGTTGCCTTTGCGACATAGTGAAGTGGGCGCTTTCTTACCAGATGGAGAGTCGGACGAGGAGATTCCATCCGGGCTCTCTGCTGGTGGCGTGTGCGGGAGGGGGAGGAGGAAGAGGAGGAGGAGGAGGGGTTCTATACTCGCTGGTGGTGGCAATTCACAGTCAGTTGTGGTAGCATGTGCATGCTCATGAAGGAGTGGAGTTCCTCTGTCGTTGCTGGTGGATGGGTAGGGGGGTGGGAAGGGTTCTACAGGTATAAGAAGGGATAGCTTGATGCTGGAAAGCCTTCTGCAGGTATAAGTAGTGGTAGACTGATGATTGGGAGGGTTTACTGTCAAAAGGGCTAGTGGCTTAGTGTGGAAAAGATTTCTACAGTTCTTAATGGTAGTGGAGTGAAGAGGAGGAGGGTTCTACAAGCATCAGTGGTGGTGGTTGACTGATGAGCGGGAAGGTTCTACAGGTATCAGCAGTGGTAGATTGATGAGCGTGAGGGTTCTACATTCATTTATCGTAGTAGGTCTATGAGGAGAGGGTTCTACAGTCATTAGTTGCGGCATAGACTCATGAGGGCGAAGGTTCTACAGTCATTATAGGTGGTAGATTCACAAGGGGAACGTCCATACACTCAATCACTGTCTACAGACTCATGAGGAAATGGAGCTTCATGGCCAACATCAGTGACAGATTCGTGAGGGAAGTTCTACAGACGTTACTGATGCATTTTTGAGGGAGAGAGAGAGAGAGAGAGAGAGAGGAGGGCATGGGGCAATGTTGGCAGTAAGTACAGTTTGCCTGTGCTGATGTGACAGATTGGTGGAATGCAGGACATATATTTTTCCAGAGCGGATTTCTGGTCCGGTCTGAACGTCTTGCCATGTCGAATAAAAAAGGGAAATGGGGAACGGGCCGTCTATAAACCGGGCCTACGCCAACCAAAGGCCTGACGAGTGTTTAACATGAACATTATGACCGGAGGCACAGGGATATCCCTGCAGACATGGCTATCTATAGATACTCAAGGATACATGCAAGGCACAAGCAGAAATGATACATAGACATTGATTCGGAGTTTCAGATTTCAAAAAATTGGTGAGACTCCCTCCAAACAGACAGACAGACACTCACACGCACACGTATGTGCACAGTGAGTAATCCCAATACTAAACTCAGGATAAATAATCAGTGTCGTCGACCCTTCAGCACCAACAGTGAAATCCACGAGAGTCTGGGAGGCAGAGACGAAAGACGAAGAGAAGCCAAGCGACAGAGCAATAAACATCTTAACTCGTACCATCACTCAGATCCCTGCCGGCAGTAAGAGTGACTTCGGAGATCAGAACTCGAGGGAGACATGAATTTTAAGTGATTTTAAGAACTTCTTTGGGATTTTAGGGTTAAAAGTCCCAGACATTTTAGTATTTTTCTCCAGTTCTTTCCCCCATTTCTTGGTGAAGGGACGGAGTAAAGCGCTAGGAAATATGTGATAGACTGAATATATAATCTTTCCGATGTAGCCAAATGGGGCCCTTCAGGAAGGACTGACACTGAAGACTTACCCACCTACCTACTTACAAGTACCTACGACGAGAGATCTCACCAGAAAGGCAGGGCTGGCGCGTAGTGCTCACCGCATGTCTTGATCATTGAAGTGGACTGCTTCTCTCCACCGTCGTACTCATCTGTGTCGTCAGCCCGGGGATCATCCGGGACTGACCTTAACCATATGTCTAGTTTTCTTTTAAATGTTTCTGCAGTTGCGTCATGTGTTATGCCGATTTCTCTCGGTCTCGTTTTGAATAATCTTTCCACTCTGTTCTTTTCCTGACCTCTCATATTTTTGTCTGACATCATTTTTGTATACTCCGTGATGAGTCTGTATTTTTCCTTACTGGCATCCTGTCAGATGTAGAACAGTATCTTTGTGTATTTCACGGCTGCCATGTGCAGGTGAGAGAGAGAGAGAGAGAGAGGGAGAGAGAGAGAGAGAGAGAGAGAGAAATGTGTGCAAGAGATTTAATCAATCCCTCCATTTTACAGGTTAAAAACCATTTTCCTTTTTTTTTTCCGTTGTTTTGCAAACGGACGTGGACATCCGTGTCAGTAACAGGTGACAAAAGGCATCAGAGATGAAAAGATTCTGCTGCCGTGTTATTATGATTACCTGTCGCCAAACAACAGCGGCAGGTTTGGAACAAACAACCCGTTCAGGTCAGCCGCTCTGTCGCTGCCCTCAAACAAGTTTGTGATGTGTGAGTAAAGCAACGCGAGGATGCGGAATCCGCTCCCTTTGGATGACTAACAAAAAAGATTATTATTCTTTTTCGACTGACCCGGTGTGATTATCAACACCTAACCAATGCCGCCGTAACGTTAATCCAAGAACTTAATCAGCAAAGCATTGAAATAGATATCTCGTAATACTCCTGTATAGTCATTAATCACAAATGTATTCATCACACCACCAGATTATCAACACACTTAATCAGTACCGTAATATTAATCCAACAACATAATCACCAAAACATCAGAAAAAGAATCTTGTAATATCTCACATATAATCATTAATCACCACTGTTACTCACCAGACTACCACAAAACTCGTATGCTGCCATCATAACCACCGAACTATCAATGTAATCCCCGAACTACTTTCTAATACTGCGCCGCAATCATCCAGTGTGATCACCAAAGTACAATCTTCAGATCACCAAAATACTCTCATTACCACAGCTATCACCAGTCTCGTCACCAAAAACCACGCAATAGAGCAATAAGAAAGAGACTATCGTGCAACATTTTCTCCCAAAAGACCTATTCGTGCGGTGAGAGCGTGTACGGTTTTCGAATTATCGCTAACACTTGCAGAAGTTATACAAGTCTTCTTCTTCAGATGGTGGTTACAACTTGACACTAACACGGTTTTAATAATTCCCCTGGCAGTCGATAGACCCAAATATCAAATAACCAGCCAACTAACCAACCACATTCTCTCCCGTACGGAGCCAACCAGTGGCCAACGAATAAAGCAATTCGGAATGACAGTTTCAAATTCCTCCTGCGTTCTGCGTGCTCTTCCGTGCCTCCCCAACTGAGCCATCCTCTCCGTGCTGTGACCTGATGCCGTGGGGTGAAAGTGCCTGCTCTCTGTTCTTATGTTATAGATTATTCCAGTCCAACGTAATGTTATGCGTTGCGGCCCGGTTACTGAAGTGCCTCCCTGTCACTGGAATGAGGCGTTGCCGAACTGGCATTCATGGGAGAGGTTGACGTGCCTCTGTGACACTGGCCTCCCTCCTTGAATGTAATCTCATGAAGGGGGTCGTGTTCAAGCCTATGTGTCTGGTAGGGACTGACATGGGTTGATTTACCCGTTGGTTAGTCCACCGGAGAATGCAAGTCGCTTCCTTCTACCACACCTGAACCCCTATCTATCTGTTACGAAAGCCCTTAAGCACGACGGTACGACCCTTGAGATCGACGGCCTGACCCTTGGCCTGGTCCTTTAAAGATCAAAGACCAGGCCACCAAGCCCCAAGGGTAGTAAAGACACGCTCAAGGGTCGTTCGCTAGTGTTCTAAGGGTCGATAAACCACTAGATTATGTAATCCTCGAGTGATTTTTTTTTTCCTCCGTTACACAGTGAAAAGACATTTCATAATCTTAAAACTAATCGTAAAGAACCTTAACTACCACCCATGGTCCGTAACTACTCATCATGACCCGTAATTACCCACTTGAACCCATAACTACATATTACGACCTGCAGCTACCCATCCTGACTCACACATACCAATCAAAGTTCCTCCTTATTCCTGACGTCTTAGAGGCATCCATTAGGACCCGTTCCTGTCCGTCATAACCCATAGCTTAAAAGCCACCCATCAATCATCTCATCTTCATGTTGACACAGATCACCCCCAGAGATGTTTATTTCCCGTCTCATCGTCACGAATAACACGAACGTCATCACGCACCGTCGCATCTGCCCTGTTACGGGGGCCCTCCCTCTACGTTCGCCAGCCATCTGTTACGAATGTGACATGGCTAATCAGACGTCTTGCGAGTCCCAGGCCCAGACCGGCCGGGTGCCCCTCAAGTCACACCCCTAGTCATCATTTCACACAGCATCGATGGGCCGATGACAAACGGGAAAGGTCGACATTCTCATTACAATTTGTCGTGGTGAGGTGGGCAACAGAGGGAGAAGCCATTTGTTCCTCCTAATTGCATTCTTGTGTCCTTAGTCATACGCCCCCTTCGTGATGATTTTCCCCCCTCCTCCCAGCCAGCACCACAGCGGCTGCTGCTGCTCCTCCTCCTCCTCCTCTGAGTCCGTAAAACTCATATCTTGAGGGAATCATTGTAGAGGTCGGCCGGAGAGGGATGGTTAGGCGTATTATGCTGGATGATGGAGGTGCCGTCGTTGGGGTTCCTTCACCCCTTCTCCCTCCTCTTCTTTTACGTTCTGGTTTCTTTGTGTGTGTGTGTGTGTGCGTGTGTGTGTGTGTGTGTGTGTGTGTGTGGGATTAATATTTATGAGTTACTGAGAGAGTTTTGCTTACACTCGATTTACCCCGTGTCTTTACCTTCTATATAAGTACCCTGTCTGTACACACGTAGAAGTAAAGGCGGTACAGTATAATCGTGTATATATATATATATATATATATATATATATATATATATAAAGTTAGAAGACAAGGCACACAAGAGTGTAATCCTCTTGCCCCACGTACCTCACAATTAGTAACAGTAATCGAATACACACAATCTCACCACACACCTCATCCTCGTCAGTAATCCCAGTCATTACCATCACCAACAGAGAGACAATTCGTCCCGTCTCCTCTAATGTAATTCTATTCGTACGTATGTAAAACACAGGTCTTCCAAGGACGAATTGAATTTTGCATGAGAGACTCGTAGATTAACGAGTGTTCCTAACTGTTCAACGACACATGGTAAATGGAGTTGCAATTTGTTGATAAATGTAAGATGAAGTCAACTGCGGTATGCAATAGATTAGTGTTTTACTAAATGTCCTCTGGGAAGGTCTTTCTGATGTGCTTGGCAAAAAAAGAAAGATAAAAAGTCGATAGACTGACATTCTACTGCCTGCTGAATATTTCATCCAAAATGCAATAAGATGTTGTGGTTACCAAATAATGTAGTCAGAATATGAAAGGTCGGCAGATTGTCTTTTAACTCTTTTAAGGCTTTTTGCCAATACTCCAAGACAGTGAAGATACGTGATATGTGTAATATTTTGTCCTATCTGTATAGTAACTATCTCTATGCTTTCCTCTTCTTCTTATTCCTATCTTTCTATCATCGGTTCTCCTCTTACTTTTAACACATGAATTTGTGAGTTTATGACGTCTTCCACTAACACAAATTGCCACGAAGAGACCCAACAGTCTGTTGCTGTTTGAAATCCTTTGTATTCTTTTCTATAACGAGTACTAGAAAATGTTAAATTCACGGACTTTCAGAACCGGTTTGTAGGAGTGCCGTACGGGCGACGATCAAGCACATCGTTCAGCTCTGGGGAGATGGAAAGACAGACCTGTATCGCGGGTCAGTGGCTAGCGAAGTGCGACGACAGAGCCCTGGCTAGGCATCATAGAGAGAGATGGTGTACAGGTGGGTGGTAGTATAGTTATAGCCTCCCTGCACAGACCTCACTCTAATCTCGAGACCCAACACCTTGATCCGCTGTTAATTTGCTCTGTGTTGAGCATGATCATTAGTTACGGGCCGTGATGGAGGAGTTTGGGTCAAGGGATGGGTCGCAATGACTTCTGATGGGTTAAAGGGAGCATCCCTGCGTGATTTGTGGTGATTGCGTATGGGCGAAGATTTCTGGCTCCTGGATGTGGTGATGAGTTGGGTCGTGGACAGCAGCTGCGGACGACCTTTGGGGAATTCGAATCGACGTCTCGCAGTTTAATAGCCCCGAATGACGCTTGCTTGTGCTGGTAAACCGCAGGTCAGGGTTCAGAGTCTACGTACAGGAAATTGAGTGTTACAGATCTTGTCTCATTTCTGGGAAGGAAGAAGGACATTGGGAACGTACCTAAGGGTAGTTCTAAAGGCAAGGTTTCCTCTTCCATGTCCTCTTTGTCTTTCCATCTTAGTCGATAGATTATGTTTCACCATTTTCTGTAATGTCCTCTTGAGATTTAGCATCAAGATCAGATTAATCATTGCAAAATGTTCTCGTTCTCTACTTCAGCATGTGGCATGAGCGTTACCACACGAGCGAGGAACTTTGTCATTGCCCAATTGCCATCACAGATTGGCAATACGGTAAATCTTACTGAAGATTACGTCTCCTTTATTTTTCCTCCCTAGTCATCAATTTTTTTTATCTTCAGAAAGACAGAGTGACTGGGCCGTCTACAGAGACGAGATACCTCGATTAAATTTATTGGTATTACCGGACACCGTCCGCATGAGGTTACACCACGAGTGAAATGTTACTTCGACGAAGCTGTGTAATCTCCATTTGACGAAACAAGAGCACAATCTCATTAGAGAATTTCCTTCAAAAGAGTTCCTCCTGTCCCTACTGCTGAATGTAGCGCAGCCCCTGAGCTGTAAGAACCCCTGGAAAAGGGGTAACACAAGAACCCTCTCTGAAATGGGTCGTCGGAGTAACAAATGACAATTATCTGGTAACAAATGACAATTAAACTAATTACATGATTTTTCTTAAGGTAGTTTCTTATTATGCTCAGAAACAGTCGGTAAATTCAGTAGTTTTAGACTTGGGAATTCATAGAACGACACCTTAAGAATATAAGTGAATAAAAACTGGCAAAAAAATATTTTCTCTTTAATGAGTATGGCACATAAATAATAGTTAACATGGGATTGGGAACCCATTCTAAATTCAGAATCCAACTTTTGGTAAGGCTTTTTGATGAGGTTTGTCATTTGACGGATGGTAGATTTCTTTCATAAATTCTGAATTTCACTTTTGATCAGAGACTTTTTGATTCCATCTGTGACTGGCCAGATGGAAGATAGTTTCCGTATCTTCAAACTTACACCTTTGATCTCACTTTCAACTACAGTCTGTGACTATCCAGATGTTTTCAGTACTTTTTGTCGTGTTGGGGGTAATATATCATCTATTTAAGGGTAACTCCAGTTTCCCACATATTCTTCACGTTGCTCAAGTCTCCTGAGATGATGGTATGGATATAACATGTTTCCTTTAACTTCTCAAATTACAAATGTTATTTTAAGAAGCTTATCCTAAATCCAGTTATATCTTCGGGCCGTCTCTTACTGGCTTTTCACTCGTGTGCTCCTCGTCCATCCGGGAAATATCTACTTTGATGTTGGGGGAAGGATTCTTTTTCGGCCTTGAAAGCTAGGAAAGCCGTCCCCTAAGAGGCCTTTTCAGACCCAACTTTCCCCTGTGGGTAGTGTGGCGGGAATGGTGCTCTCTGGTTCTCTCTCTCTCTCTCAGCACAATTGTGCACACTGCCGAGGGAGGCGGTTTGGTTAGGGAGGAAGAATTTCAAATGTCAAGCTCAGCGGGTCGGCAGTTTTTCACGCTGCTGGCGGTAATAATCTCCCAGACTAACTCCACTGTCGACTTTTTGCGCTTATTTCGAGACTGGTTCGCTCCTCTTGGTGAACCCAAAGAGACGGTGGAAATTCATTTGTATAAAAAAAAAAAAAAGTTTTTTTCATTCATTCCAGTATTTGGGTTTGTCTGCAAAATGTGGCTGGAACCACTGAGCAGATATTAAATTTTCAAGAAATGAGTTTTTCACTAATACAGAATTTGAACTTCAAACGTCGTCGATGTACATAAGAACCTTTTCGAACTAAAAAAAGAGAAAGTATTTTGTGGTACCTAAAGTCATCAGTATCATTGACTTCACTTGTATCATCTGTTCTGAATTACCATTTGATGTCTCTCAGAAAAAAATGACTGAATATGATGAATACGTCTCATTACTATGGATTCGTGTCGTCTGTTATTACATTATGTCTTAGGAAACTGAGAACCCTTCTACATTTTCATGTTGAAAGTAGTATTTATGGCCAGGAATATAATCCAACTCAGATTCTTACTATTTGCCACTCGCTAATCAATCAGTCAAAGCATTAGTATGTCTCGGTAGGCATTTCCTAGTGAACTGCGAAAGCATTTGGAGCACGTAGCGTGTTGAAATACAATTGTGTGGCTCAGTGTTTTAATATAGGAAGTGCGATTTGATGTTTGTATTTGAACGGTGTCTGATTGACTTCTCTCTCACTGAGCAGGTTTTGTGATGAAGTGACACATGCTGATACGTGACAGATACTGGAATACATGATACGCGTCAATACATCACACGCTGACACATGACTTATTGACACATGTTGGAGCACATTACACATTCTGACACATGATATACTAATACATGACACATGCTTACATATGACACACGCTAACAATGCTCGAAGACATGACACACACAAAGACATACGACAGCTTAAGCTGACACGCGTCATGAATTGACACATGACACACTAGCACACTAGAGCCACACGCTTGACACATAAGGAAACAGATCAAGATGATGAAGGTGGTAATCCAAACGGTTCATCTTAAGGTTCAGCAGTTCCAGATTCCAGTCAGCCTGGAAATACTTCGCCTTCTATATGGTTCAGTTCTTTCTAGTCTCTGGACTCCCACAAATTATAGCTTTCAGGGTTTAACATACGTGTTACACGAAGGTTTAAAGTTAACTGGTTTGTGTACTCGTGCAAACACACAAACACAGACAAGAACAAATCACACACACAGACAAAAAATATGTAACACAAATCAACAGTAATAATAAATACATTCATGTACATAAGGATATACACAAAATGATATATATATATATATATAATGTCAATGTAATCCAACACTACACCAACAGAGCACAATCTGGATACATCACTAAGCCTTCCCTTAACACTTGAAGGTCTAGTTACTACCTCACATATACCGTACCTTCTTCGGCGTCCAGATGATAGTCTTGGTCGCCTTTTCGTCCAAGTATAGGTGCAAAGAAGGTCCTTCCATCTACACACTGGAGTCCACAGTGTGCGTTTTACGCTGTAGCGGATCAACAGCAAATTAAATGACTTCCTTTTGTTCATTGTATGAGGCAGGGAATTCAGGACATGATAAATACTGGTAACCGAGCAATTATCTTTCGTTAGACGCATTAATGACATACTTCTGGGGACCTAAATTATTACTGCATCAGGCTGTGTAGAATATAAATGCTGGTGAGAGTAGTAATGAGGTGATGGGGATGTCATTGCGGTGGCGTGAGGGTAATGCAAGATGATGAGTTGCATGGTGAAGTTTGTGGTCGAATACGATAATCACCAAGACTGTCCCTTGTGGCTATGTACGATGATCAACCGTACTTTGAAGCATTGGAAGTGTACGATAATCGCCACCTTTTCTTATAATGATGATGTACGATGATCACTGGTCCAGTGATGTAGTGGTAACGTACGATGATGATGATGCCTTTCTTATGCGGTGGTGATGTACGATGATCGTCAGATTGGTCAGGTGGTGGTAGTGCACGATAATCGCCAAGCTTGCCCTGTGGAGGCGATGTACGGTAATGGCAGTGTGTACAATGATCCTGAGTAAAGTTGTTGCACTGTAACGCGATCATAAACGAATGGGGTACCGTATCGTTGCACGATGATCAGCAAATCGCCATGTGGTCAATATGGACTTTGTTCTTGAACGCGTTTGTTGTTATACGATGATTAGGCGGCTCGTGTCCTATCACCAATACGTCCACGTACTTGAGTAACCGATGACCATTACGTCAATGCAGCGAGTGTACGATAACCATCCCGTCAATGTCGAGGATGTACGATAATTATCAGTAACATCCTGTGATTTGGGAATGATGAAAAACTTTTTTCTTTTACGAGGTGTTGTGTGTATGCGACGACGTCCGCCACCATTGGCAATTCATCTGGTGATGCACTAAATATGTCAAGCTGTCAGTCACGTCTCCAGCAAAAGTAATTTTCATGCACCAGGTACATGAAAATTTGCATCTTTTAAAAGTGAATTGGATGGCAAAATGTCTCCTTTTCTATTTCCATGGCTTTGGAAATTTTCATAAAATGTCAATTCCAGTCTAATCAATTATTCCACGTAATCATGCAAAGAACCTGGTGGTGGCGGGGCTATTCTGCTTGCTCGCTTGGTGCGTCCCAGTCTTATGGACGAGGTAAAGCTTTTGATGTATTTCAGTCGACTGCAAATCAATGGCAAGAGATGCTCGATTCATTCTATTTTTGACCTAGGTCAACACAAGCACACGCGTAAAATCTGCTGTTGCAGGCTCACCTCTGATTACTTAAAGGTGCGAGTGCTCAATCCCTGTGAAAATACAAACGCGTCCTGATCAACTGTGATATGGTAAATTCTGGTGTCTATTTCCCAGCCATTTCCAAATCCATCCCTGTCATTTGTATATCCAACCACTAGTCACCATTATTGTTACGGAACGCTGGATAATGTTTCTTCATCTTCGGGTTTGCTGACAATAATCCACTCCATCTGAATGAATGCCAGGAAGGTGCTTGCTGGTCTGCTACATACATCTTCTCGTGCAAAGGTTTTTGTCTAAATATATATTGCCTCTGCATGTGTCCGAGATAATGACCTCCATCCACATGTATTACTGCTTTCAATATACTCTGGAAAGACACACACGCATATATATATATATATATATATATATATATATGTGTGTGTGTGTGTGTGTGTGTATGTGTGTGTGTGTGTTCTTTACTGGACTCCGCCTGCGTGTGGTTACGCAGCGAGGTGGAAAGTCACCTCCGTTGGAGTTGTATCATCGGAGTAAAATCTCGTGGAAGAACTCTTCACTCTAGAGGAATCCATCCTTTCTCTGCTACTGATTGCAGTGCAGCCTTAATACTGCATCAGCCCCTGGAGTAGGTGTCTTCTGGGTTGATATATATATATATATACATATATATATATATATATACATATATGTATACATATTCTTCGTAAGAGTTCCATGTACTCGAGGTTACACCGCGAGTGAAAAGTTACCTTTGTCGGCCTGCATAACTACGAGTACAATTTCGTCAAAGGACTTGAACACTTCAGAGGAGTCCACGTTTCCCTGTTAGAAAAGTCCTGGGTAACACAATGTCTCTTTTCATAGTAAACAGTCCTGGGTAACACAATGTCTCTTTTCATAGTAAACAGTCCTGGGGTAATGATAATAACATCAATATGTACACATACTCAAGATAGTTCAAAAAAATTTTTAAGTCTCCTTTGATTTTACTGAACATTGGAATCACGAACGTTATTGTAGAACGGACCATTGTCATAGGCATCATTTTGTGAAACTTGTAAAGCCTAGAAACTAGTAGACATACAGCGCTTGTTAGCATGAAAGAAAAGAATCTAAGAACTTGAAAACTATGTTTCTGATTAAACTCTTGTTGCTGCAGGATTGAATTATGGATAATAAGTTAAATGTGGATGACCAGGGTACAGTGGCCCCTTTGATGGGAGACTTCAGACATCAAGCAGTCGTCACTCTATGCTGATTAGCTGATTATGGAGGAGATCGATTTGATATGCATCTCACATGACGCAAAATACGTTTTCAGTGTATAAGTAATCCTTTAAATTTGTAAGAATCGAAGTTTGACTTTTCTTTAAGTCTGAAAAAGCTAAAAGTTTACTCTTCTTTATATTAAAAAAAAATCATATTTTCAAAATTTGTAATGTATGAATTTGAGTTCAATATCTTCAAATTTGTAAAATTTGTCACTGAACAATTTAGAATGTAAAACAGTAGGTCTGTATAAAAAGAAACTAAGTTAACTCTAAAAAAATAACTGTAAAACTGATAACTAATTTCTTTGAACTAACCAGAACAGCTGTTGTCACAGCACAGCATCAAAGAAACAGCTTGGAACAGGGTAAAGAATCCGAGACACCAGATACCATATAACAAAATACTTTATTTCTCACATTTACAGGAAACAGTTACAAGAAAGAATCCTTAACCACTACTGACTTCTTCAATTAGCAGCAGAGCGCAAGGGGGTTGGTGAGTTAACCAAGAACTTCAACGTCAAGACCATTACATTGGAGGCGCCGCTTTGTTCATGATGGTGTTTTGGAGGGAGGGAGGGAGGGAGGAGGAAGCAAGTACTGTCAGGAGGGGCAAACAAAAACAAACAAAAATCTAACAAAGAGGCATAGCAAATGAGCTAATACTAAGCAAAGAAATAAATAAATATGTATAACTAATATAGGAGGATATATATATATATATATATATATATATATATATATATATATAGAAA
>JAYMFT010002637.1:0-17306 GCA_038088735.1 Panulirus argus | reverse complement strand
GGCGAGGTAGTGCCAGGAGACAGATGAAACGGCCACATTCACTCACACTCAGTCTCTAGCTGTCATGTGTAATGCACACACACACACACACACACACACACACACACAAGCACAAACAAGGATTCTGTGCAAGAGAAGGACTTGGGATTTGACATCGTCTCTAGCCTGTCATCAGCATTTCGTATTAGGAGAATAGTGAAGGAGACATACTACTGGTAAGTGTTAGTATAACTTTCATGTGTAAGGATAAGGAAATATTCAGCAAGCTGTGTAAGACCTACTTAAGGCCAAAATTAGAATATGAATCTCAAATTTGGTCACCACACCTAAAGAAACAGAGCTAATAGAGAAGGTCCAGAGGAGTGCAGTGAAAATGGTAGCAGAATTGAAAACTGAGTTATAGGGAAAGGTTAGAAGCCTTAAATTATCCCACCTTGGAAGAAAGAAGAGTGAGAGATGACTTGATGGCAACCTTTACATTTTTAAACCAGATTGGTGAAGTTGGCACTGGACAGTTTTTTGGAAGATTAAGCGATAGGACAGCCAGAGGAAAGCATAAAGTTAAGCAAGAAACATCTTAAAAAAGATGTAAAGAATGGATTAAAATGACTGAAGACATGGTAAATGGAGACAGTATATATGAATATAAGAAGTTGTATGATAGTTGAAAATGTTCAAGATATGGGGCCCCACGAGTGTAAAACTCCCTGCCCTTACAGTACATATAAGTAATTACATATGGTTAAAGTTGACTGCATGCAGAAAATATTAGATATATGACTAGAGAATGTTCATGAGATAGGTCCCTACAAGTGTAAAAGAATAAATAGATTACTGTATGTAGAAATATGGCATAAACTCATTTGCTGGATTAAGGATTACTTGCATGGAAGGGAACAAAGGACACATGTAAGAGGCACATTCTCAGAGTGGGTTTAGTTTACAAGTTGATGCTGCAGGGCTTGGTCTTGAGCCCACTCCCATTCTTTGTCTTTGTTTATGACTTGCTTGAAGGACTTGAATTGTACCTAAACACGAATGTAGTTAATGCCAAGGTCATGAGAGAAATAAGGCATGAAAAAAATTGTATAAGCTTCATGGGGAACATGGACAAACTTCAAAATTGCTTTGATAGATGAATGACAAAATTCAATCCAAGTAAATGCAAGGTATTTAGACAGGCACACAGCAAAAGATATTCCCAGTATGAATACTACTTAGTTACAGGTAAGTTACAAGAATTGATATGTGAAAGGGACCCTGGGGTTGATACTGTATTAAGGTTGTTGCTAGAGCTTCATATCAGAAGAATTGGGAGAGAAGTAAACTGTCTGCTGGCACATATTTATTCATAACTACCCAAGGTGTGGTTTCTATGAAAGAGTCTTGGTGTTCCCCAGGACCTCTGTGTAAAGGTTCCTGCTGCCCAAGGCTTTCCTTCTTCCTCTAGCTGGGAAATGTAGACTCTTTTTTGGAGTGAGAAGTTTTTTGACAAGACTTTATACTCCCAATGATACAGCCTTGCCAAAGGTGACTTTTCACTCACAGCATAACCTTGAGGAGCTGGAATCTGGTTGCGCCTGTTGGCATATGTTAAAATCACATTCAATTATATAGATAAGGAAATGTTTAGTAAACTTTTGACAGCATATATGAGACCAAAATTGAATTATGCCTCTCAGGTCTGGTCATGGCACTTAAAGAAACACAAAGATGTGATTAAGAAGGTCCAGAGAAGAGCAGCCTAGATGGTACCAGAATAAAGGGGGTTCAGCTTCAATAGAAGATTGAAGGTTACTCAGCTGTCCACTTTAGATGAAAGAGAAAGAGGTGACTTGATAACAACCTTTAAGTTCCTGGCTCAACTTGATGATGTTGATAGTAAACAGTTTTCCATAATCAGGAGCTGAAAAAAAATGATTGTGTTGATGGAAGTAAAGAAATCATGGTTTAGTCTAAGGGTAATGGATGTCTGGGTTAGTCTAAGCAAGGAAACTTTGAATGCCAGCAAATTTCAAAGATTTAGAATTCTTCTTGATGGTACAAAAGTTCAAGAGAGGAGACCTCACAGCTTAAAGCTTTCTTCTTATAATATACACACACATACACGTAGAATTCCATAGCATTACTGACCATGAGTCTGTGTGGGCCTGTCCTCAGACAAACCTGCTTAGGTTTGGATCCTGGGCTTGGTAGTTGGCCCACTCCATGAGTCAATGTGGGCCTGTATGCAGACAGACCAACATGAGTTCGAATCCTAGCTGATCATCCTCCTCACAGGGCTGATCAATAAAAGGGTACTTGACAGGCTGGCATGTGCCTATGTGTATATACACATAGGAGTAAAGACATGGTACTTATGTACAAGGTAAAGAAATAGGGCAACATGAGTGTGAAACTCTCTCCATGTAACATAGAAATAGTAAATATAGATAGTAATCACACATGTACTCACGCATACCTTATATGTAGCACTTAATCCACCTAAATGTTCCCATACACTCAGGTACACACATCTTACTTGCACCAATAATTGTGTACCAGAAAAATTCAGTTTTTTTAAGATTTTTTATCTGTAATTAGTGTAAAGATCTTTAGACATCTGCTTATAATTACTGCAGGTCATCATAAATCTTTGGATGAATTCATATTGTAAAGAAATGGGTAAAGTATCAGCATGCACTCTCCTAATACTTTGTCAATGAAGCATACATGAAGTTTAGCATTTGTGATCTCTTTCTTTTACTAGTCATTTCTTGTTTCATTGTATGGTATTTTATCATACATGCAAAGATGATACATTTGTGTTATATGATAGGCTACAATAGTTTTTTTTTTTCTTTCTATGTCTATGAACAGTACTGGAGCATGAGCAGATGTACTTAGATTATCTTCCCTGTGCAGAGTACTATGAGAAGAGTTATATGCATCGTGACACCGTTACTCACGTTGTGGTTACCAAGTAAGCAGTTCTTATTTGATCCAGTCCCTGTGAAATAATTGTAATGTTTATAAATCCTACATTCATTATTAGATTTTTAATTTGTTTTTGATATCATATACAATATAGTGTTTCCAAATTCACATTAGAGTATTACCTTTTTATTCTTTATTAAACCTAGTATCAGCACCCATTTTTGCCCTGGCGTATGAATATTAAAGTGCTCCTCTTCTTTATGGGATTATTGAGTGCCCTGAAGCAGTAGTTTGCATATAACGCTGTCGTGTTTCTTTTGAGTTTCCTGTGATTTGTGTGTGATTATACTTGAATGTCATAGAAGCTATAATGTTGCACATTATGTTGTGATTGGGTATTCCTAGCTTCTCTGGCTTACCCAAAGTGGATGTGTCAGTACACCACAGTGGCAGCACAACCTGACACTCTCACCCCATATGGTGGGGTGTGGATTGCCAATGCCCATAGTTACCAACTCGGTCTTCTGAGATGGGTGATCCTGCTGACAAAGTGGAAGATTTCACAACCTTATGGGAGGTGCAGATGTAATGGGAGATGAAGAAGGTTTAGACCATGCACCTTATAATTAGCAATACTATCACTGGCAACCCTTCAGGTCCTAACAATGTAGACTGTGGACCCATATGTGCTGGTTCTGATTGGTGCAAGTTACAATTCCCCAAACAAATGCAACCATGTGATTGTGAGGCTTGGCTTGCTGACTTTTCTAAGGAATACTGGAACTTAGACCTAGGTTGACTGGGAAAACACTCATTGCAGTCATAATTGATGTAAATACTGTGTATCTCCTCTCAGCCTCTTATGACGATCCACATGCTTCATTCCCTCAATTTTATTTATGAAGTGTTTCTGAATTCACTATACTGTTGGTTATTAAGTTTGTTTTACTGATGACTGTACAGTGTCGAAGTATTGATTTTTTGATAAAATTCCGGTGTAGCATCACCACTATTCCTATACTGAATTAGATGAAAAAGTTATTAGAGCATTCCTTACACTTAGTAGAGTTTATTTAAAGTGAAGTGCATAAGTTGGAGCATTATTTTTATTCCTCAGTAATACATAAATAGGTTGATAGTAGGGAGGGGGGTATGTAGTTCAGGAAAAATGTGGGTTTAGGAAATTAAAAGTAGGTGAAAAGGGTAGGAATTGACAGAACCTTTGAAAACCTTGCCCTAACTTCCCCTGATAGCCTATACTAGCTTCTTTTGGATGCTATATAAAAAGTGTGTGAGTGTTATGGTCTGTGTGTTTGTGCATTTGTTAGGCAATGTGCATTCATAAAGAGACAAAAGTAGATTCATAAGCAATGTCCTATTTGACTATTTGACCTTTCAAGGCAGATGACAATAACTTTGGTATATTTTGACTATAATGTTGAAATTTAAGGTTATTCTAGGCTGCATGGGGAAGTTTGGTGAGGTTTTCATGAGTTCTTTTTGATTTCTAGAATTATTTAGGTACCTTAACATTAATTAACTATGCACTCACTTGTACGTCATAGCCCAAGATTCACTTCTCTTTGGTCAGATGCAGCCAACAAACATATTAGAAGTTTATGCACACCATGTGACCTCTTGAAGCAGATGAGAATAACTTTGGTATATCTTGACTTTGACATTGAAACAATAAAGTAATTATCACTGCAAGGGAATCTTGGGTAAGGTTTTCATAGGTTTTGTTGATTCCTAGATGTGATTCATTAACTTTTACTCTAAAGCTACACTTTCCTTAATCTTCATAGTTTTCCCCAACATTGAAAAACTTGTGTTAGTGTATAATGAAAATGATTTTTTTAATCATGTTTAGCCCCTCTAAATCAAATCTGCTATCTGTAAGGAATGCAGTAATGCCAATTTCATTTACATTCATAAGCAAACAGAATGGCAACTCAGTACTAAACTAGAATTTTACTTTTATTTCTTGTATATTTACATGAAAAATTTTCATCATCATTTTATCTCACCGAGTGAAAGTTCTCATTCCTACTCCACTCATTACCTGATTCTTTGACTAATACATTTTGGTCCCTAAATTAAAGTTATTCATAAATCATTGTTTGAGTGTGTTACTGTTAATATTACTTTTTCACTACAACATTTGTGATGCTATTCTTATTCAGTGGACAAAATTTCTCATCATTAATATTTTCCATTGATATATTACCACTTCCTCATTTGAGAGTACTCACCAAAATTTAGATACTGACTAAGACCTGAATGTAGAATTATTAGCAGTTAGAATTTAATGCAAACAAATTGGTAGAATTGATGGTTGAAACACTAATACAGTAAGCTATTCAGCTTGCTAATAGATGTGTGCTGCCAAGTATGTTTCAAGTTATATGGCTACAAGATTTGAAGCATTAATCAACTCATTTTAGATTTAGATTATTTTCTCTAAAAATTCCACGTTCTTCAGCAATAGCATTTGTATACATAATTCGTATTATTTGTGATTCTTTCTATAGAACTGACTTCATTATCACGGGAAGCTGTGATGGCCATATAAAATTTTGGAAGAAGCAGGAAGAGGGTGTGGAATTTGTTAAGCATTTTCGAGCACATCTAGGGAATGTACAACATCTAGCCACCAATACCTCAGGAACCAGACTTGTTTCTATATCAAATGACAAGAGTCTGAAAGTCTTTGATGTGGAAAATTTTGGTAAGGACATTGTTTTTTGTTTAACAAGTATTACATATGGTCCTGAATCGAATCCCACTTACAGTACTTATTATTGACCAGTTTTACATTTAATCTTGAAACTGATCCCATTTATTCTAATATACCCTACAAAACTCTACGTATGACACACTTTCAGCATCACTGTTTAACCAGCACACTTTTGTTTCTGTTCTTTCGTTTCTGTTTTGTTGTTACCACACTCCTCTTGTGTGTGGTAACACTGTGAGTGAGAATTCACCATTAGTGAGGTTGTATTATCAATGGATGAAAAAGAATGCAGTCTCATCCAGGAACTTCTTGTTCCATCATTTCTCCTCTCTGTGATTGGAGAGCAGCCATGAAGCTGAGGAAGCCCTACAAAAAGGGTCCAAAGCCTATGTAATTAATTGATAGGTATATCTTTTACATTTTGCCTTATTTCTTTTACCATTTACTACAGCTCCATACACTCCTGAATAGCCTTCCCTCATTCATCCGCATCATACATCCATACCTGCTTGTTTACTGTCCTTAAGAATGATTGGTTGCTTTAGTGATGTGTGTTGAGGGCTTTTGATTATGAATGCAAGTATGAGCAATGTTTTTTAATTGAAAGTGATCAGCCCATTGTAATGTAAATTTAAGTGAAGATCTTGTTCTTAATGAGTTTATTCATTTGGGAATGATGATTAATAAGGGTAACAGATAATAAAGTGAAAGCTTAAGTTGAGAATATATTCATGATGGGGAGAAAAATATGTAATAGGAATTTTGCATATAGAAAGCATTCCTGTGTTGATGTGAACCTTCAAGTTTTCTGGGTCTATTTATGTAAATGAGAAGCTGGAGAAAACCATAGAAAAGTTTGTAGGGCCTGTTTGAGGATAGGAGCTTGTGCTATTGGTGCATTACTTATGACTTGTAAGCAAATGCAGCCTTTCTTTATTACTTGATAACCAGAATAATCAGGAAGATAATGAATGTATCCTCATGCTTTTATTGCAAGAAAGACACTTTCTGAGACAGATGATCATTGAAAATTTTGTTCTCTGTTAGCTTCATATACTGTGTTCGTATCTTACCTAATTCTTCACTCATTTATTACACAGATATGATTAACATGATAAAGCTGGACTTCATTCCAAGTACAAGTGAGTGGATCCATCCATTGTCAGACCCCCAACACATCCTTGCTGTGGCAGACACTGAAAGTCCCAAGATATACATCTTTGATGGTCATGGCACAAATGAACCTTTGCATATTTTGGAGACCGTCCATACCAAACCAGTAGCGATTATTAAGGTATAATGCTTCATTGAAATGATAATATGCATTTTTTTACCCTCCCAATACCCAGATGTGTAGTACAGATAATATACCTCCCAGGTCAGTTGTTGCTTAACAACTACTACCTACTTGTCTTGCCCCTGCTCTTGTAATGCCCTCATTTTCCACATAGTCAAACTGTAAAATTACATGAAACTTTCTCCAAATGGTGTATCATATATGATATTCTCAATGAATGTCCATGTTTGTATGTGTGTAGATAAGATCTAGCACTGATAGTGTATCACTCCCTTTCCCCCTAGTGTGCTCACAAACATGTTGATTTAATAAATTTTTCTGTATACAGTCTAAAAGCTTGTGTCCCCATGACTCCTTATCACCATGAGAATCCAGATTCCCTTGTTGATCTTTACAATTAAAGACCCCCATTTCAATATTATACTGTTCCTGAGAAGTGGGGGTTTTACTGCTTCATTTACCATTTTGGTTGCTTCTCCATTGTTGTCAATGTATATTTGTTTTGGATCATTGCAATTCTTTGGAGGATTATATAATATCAACACCACCTTGCACCTTCTCCCAACAGTTACTCTTCCCATTTTGTATTGTCTAAATGGACTATCCTCTGCTATTTCTTAAAACTTTAAGTTGTCTTTCAAGAGTGCCAGTTCTTCCCTTCCTTTACCTTCTCTTTCCCTCCTTACTGTCATGTACCCCACTGGGCAGAAGAGGTGAGGTCTTATCTCTTTAGTAAGCTTTGTTTCCACATTTCCACTGATATCAGGTGCACTCTTTGTAATACAATCTTTGAATTCCAGCTCTTTACCATTAAGTATTATTCCATAATTACTTTCAATCTGATATTACCATTTCCTAACACTCCTGTCCATTGGGCTACTCTCACCTCTTGCTTTGTTAGGCATTTCCAGTTTTTTGTCTTCTGACTGTATCCATTGCTATTCTTCTCTTTTTAATTAATCACATTTGATGAATACCCCACTGAATTCAACATTGTCTTTGAGTTTGTCAGCTTGCCTAAGTACCTTCTAGCCAAATGGCTTCCCAGGATATTTTCTTTACTTTTTTCGTGCTGTTCCTTTGATCCATCTTTTCTGATGAAAATTGCTTAGAATTTTTCAAGATAGGCTGGCTTCTTTACCATCCTAAGTTTACCAGGATACTACACCCTGTGTTGATTGTAATCTTTACTAGTGTGTGTGTATGTTCTTAAGTGTATATTTTTTTTTACCCAGAAATAGTACTTTCGTCATTAGAGTTTGAAGAATTTGTGTAAACTATTGTGTTGACTGTATATATGGAAATAGGATAAACTTACCAGTTTACTACAGTATTTAATAACATGAAATACTTTGTAATTGTGTGGAAACAATTATTTAAATGCATCATAATCTACTTACAGTATCATTATGGAATTATTTTTTTCAGTACAATGCATCCTATGATGTAGTCATCTCCATTGATGAAATTGGCATGATTGAGTATTGGTGTGGAGTGAAAAATGAATTCCAAACACCAAAGTGTGTTCATTTTGAATCTAAATTAGACACAGACCTTTTTGAGTTTGTTAAACACAAGACATTCCCAAGATGTATGGCTGTTTCACCAAATGGACTGCAGTTTGCTACAATTGGTGCAGATAAAAAAGTAAGTAATTCAGTCATTTGTCATTGGTCAAGCCATTTAGGATACCTGGTAAATGAGTTCATAGTTTTGTAACTTATTTTTGTTTAATTGATTAAATAGCCCTAGATTTATCTTAAGCACATATATCCTCTCCTCACTCATTCTTTCCATATGTCCAAACTGTTTCAGCACACTTTCCTCAGCTCTCTATACCACACTCGTTTTAATACCACACCTCTCTTACCCATTTATTATTTATTCAGTTAAACCACCTCACACCATACATTATCATCAGATACTTAATTTCCAACACATCCACCCTCCTCTGCACATCCTCATCTATAGTCTTTGCCTCATAATTATATAATATTGTTGGGACTACTAGACCTTCAGACATAAACATTTTTACCCCCCAGATAACAATCTCTCTTTCCAACCAATCTTCATTGCTCCCAGAACCTACACCCTCTCACCTGCCCTTAGACTCACTTCTGCTTCATGGTTGCATTTGCTCCCAGGTCCACTTACAGGTATCTAAAACAGTTCACTTCATTCAAGTTCCCTCCATTCTCCATTCAAACCCATACCCAAGTAACCTGTCTCTCAACCCTGCTAAACCTTGCTTTTATTCACATTTACTTGAAACTTCCTCCTCTGACACGCATTACTCACCATTGCATTCAAATCGCACATCACTAACATTCGGTCTCATATATCTTTCTTCTCATGACCAGGTGCATAAACGCTAATAATCACCCATCTTTTGCCACCCATTTGTATTTTTTCCCACATCAGCCTAGAATTTACTTCCTCACATTCCTTCACACACTCCCACCACTCCTACTTTAGGAGTAGTGCTACTCCTTCCTTAGCTCTTGTCCTCTCACCAACCCCAAACTTTACTCTCAAGATATTTCGAAACAGTTCTTCCTCTATGCCCTTGAGCTTCGTTTCACTCAGAGCCAGAACATCCAGTTTTCTTTCCTCAAGCATACTACCTATCTCTCCTTTCTTCTCATCTTGGTTACATCCACACACATTCAGACACCCTAATCTGAGCGTTCGAGGAGGATGAGCACTCCCTGCCTGGCTCCTTCTTCTGTTTCCCCTTTTAGAAATATAACATACAAGAAGGGGAAGGTTTCCAACCCCCTGCTCCCGCCCCTTTTAGTTGCCTTTTACGACACGCAGGGAATACTTGGGAAGTATTCTAACGCCCCTATCCCCAGGGGATAAATATATATACATATATTTATATTATTTTAATTTTTTATTAATGTTCTTGATCGCCGTTTACTGCATCAGCAAAGTAGTGCCAGGTAACAGATGAAGAAAGACCCACGCACTCATATACATACAAGTATACATATGTGCACATACATGTACATATACATACACATACATATATATACACCTGTACATTTCCATACTTGCTCGCCTTCATCCATTCTGGTGCAACCCCGCCCCACAGGAAACAGCATTGCCACACCCTGCGTCACTGAGGTAGCGCCAGGAAACAGACAAAGAAAGGCTGCATCCGCTCACACTAATTCCCTAGCTGTTATGTGTAATGCCCTGAAACCACAGCTCCCTACCCACATCCAGTCCCCACAGACATTTCCATAATTTACCCCAGATGTTTCACATGCCCTGCTTCAGTCCATTGACAGCACATCAAGCCCAGTGTACCACATCATTCCAGTTCACTATATTCTGTGCCCACCTTTCACCCTCTCGCATGTTCAGGCCCCAATTGCTCAAAATCTTTTTGACTCCGTCATTCCAAATCCAGTTTCGTCTGCTTCTACTCATTCCCTCCTTCTGTGACACATATATCCTTTTTGTCAATGTTTTCTCTCTCATTCTCCCCATATGACCAAACCATTTCAATACATCCTCTTCTGCTTTCTCAACCACAGTCTTTTTATTACCACGCATCTCTCTTGCCCCTTTCATTACTTACTCGATGAAACCACCTCACACTATATATTGTCCTCAAACATTTCATTTCCAACATATCCATCCTCCTCCAGACAACCCTATTTACAACCCATGCCTCGCAACCATATAATATTACTGGAACTACTATTCCTTCAAACATAGTCATTTTTGCTCTTCGAGATAATGTTCTCTCTTTCCACGCATTCTTCATCACTCCCAGAACTATCACCCCCCCTCCCCCACCCACTGACTTGCTTCTGCTTCCATGATTGCATTCACTGCCAAGTCCACTCCCAGATATCTAAAACACTCCACTTCCTCTAGTTTTTCTCCATTTAAACTTACATTCCAACTAACTTGTCCCTCAATCCTGCTGAACCTAATAACCTTGCTATTATTCACATTTACCCTCAACTTGCTCATTTCACACATTATTCCAGACTCGGTAACCAACTTCTGCAGTTTCTCACTTGAATGAGCTGCCAGTGCTGTATCATTGGCGAACAACAACTGACTCACTTCCCAGGCTCTCTCATCCTCAACAGACTGCATACTCACCCCTTTCTCTTGCATTTAGCTCCCTAGCAACTTCATCCATAAACAAATTAAACAACCATGGTGACATCACACACCCCTACTGCAGCCTGACCTTCACTAGAAATCAATCGCTGTCCTCTCTTCCTATTCGTACACATATCTTACACCCTTGATAAAAACTTCTCCCTGCTTCTAGCAGCTTACCTCTCACATCATAAATTCTTAAGACTTTTCACAAAGCATCTCTATCTATCCTATCATATGCTTTCTCCAGACCCATAACTGCCACATACAAATCCATGTTTTTCTACGTATTTCTGACACATTCTTCAAAGCAAACAACTCATCCATGCATCTTCTACCACTTCTGAAACCATACTGCTCCTCCCCAGCATCTTCTACCACTTCTGAAACCATACTTCTCCTCCCCAAGCTGATGCTCTGTCTATGCCTTCACCCTCTCAGTCAATACCCTCCCATACAATTTTCCAGGTATACTCAACATACTTATGCCTCTGTAGTTTGAACACTTACCTTTATCCCCTTTGCCTTTGTACAGTGGCACTATACAAGCATTCCATCAATTCTCTGGCATTTCACCATGATCCATACATACACTAAACATCCTCACCAACTGGTCAATAACACAGTCACCCCTTTTCTTAATATATTCAACTGCAATACCATCCAAGATTGCAACCTTGCTGGATTTCATCTTCTACAAGGCTTTCACCACCACTTCTTTCGATACAAGACTACTCTCCCGACTCTCTCACTTTGCAAACCACCCTGACCAAAATGCCCTACATCTGCTACTCTATCATCAAATACATTCAACAATCCTTCAAACTCCATCACTACCTATTATCACTTCCCATGTTATTACTTTGCCATCTCTCCTTTGGCCTTGATCATCATCTGCAGATGTCTGGGGCATGGAATTTGAAAGGTTCCTTAAGTATTCATGGTCCAAATTTTGGTTCTAGGGTTTTGATCTCCTGAATGAGGTGAGATACTGATGAGGTGTTGGAGGAAACAACCACTTTATAGTGCATTTTAAGTACCCAGTGCATCTTGAAATCTCACATTTACCCACATTTCTTGCTTCCTCAAGAATTTTGGATTTTCCTTCATTACAAAGGTAAGAGCCAGTTTTGAAGCACAGGTGGAAGAAATACAGTGCCCAGATGTGAAATTCCCAAAATGTAGTGGCAACTTGGAAGAGTAAAGGCAGAAAGGTGGTTGCTGGTGCTCACACCATTAGAAACACTAGTCTCAGCACCCAGATGTGTGATATTTTCACCCTGAGAGCATCATATGCTTGTAGCCACAAAACATGTATGCTGTGTATTGGCTTCTAAAATATATGAAGGGGGAGCAGACAAGGCTTTTTCCAGACATCATACATAAATGGTTATCATCGCATTGTTCCAGTCACTTTTTTAATCTCAGAATCACTGTTGTTTTCTGTTCTTTAATTTTCTTCTGGTTATCCTGTTGCTTCTACTCTCTTCCCTTCATTTGAATTTCCTAACATACTGAGGCACCCTCATCCTTCTCATATATAATTACTCAGTATCTCATAGATCAAGTAGGAGATAGCCACAGCACATATGTTATAGCTATACTGGTGCATGGAACATGTATGAATCTGGAGGTGTGCGACACAAGGTGTCAAAGTTGTATTGTGGCCAGTGAATTAGGGACACCACCCACCACTGTGCTTAAAATATTGGAAATGTCAAGTAGAAAACCTTGGTAATGAAATGTTTAAATTTCCTTTCAAATGTAAACCTTTCCTTCCAAGGGTGGATAATAACACAATGGAGGTATACATATCTTTGGTCAAGCAACTGAGGGAGCAGTTCCCAGACTTTGTCGCAGGCTTCGACCTTGTGGGCCATGAGGACCAGGGTCTTCCTCTCAAGGACTTTGTGGGTTCTCTTCTGAAACTATCTGAAGATCAAATTCCAGTTTTTTACCACTCAGGAGAAACAGGTAAGTCAAGCCTGCTTTGGTTTAGTGTTAGATATTTTTCTTCTGAGAATGATAAGGTACATCCTAGTTTCTTATGATAAAGGTACCAGTCATGGACAGATGTCTTCATCAAGACCAAGCCTTGAATGAAAAATATGGGGATCAAAAGATGATAGAAAAAGAAAATTAATAGTTTAATTGTTTCAAGGGATGAAACCAAAAGATGATAGAAAAAGAAAATTAATAGTTTAATTGTTTCAAGGGATGAAACACAGATTGAGGAAGATGTATGAAGATAGGAAGTAGATAAGAAAATGGGAGATGTATCCTGAAAAAGATAGTAAGTCCAGCTCAGTAGCTTAGTTTTAATTATTAAACCACAGTCACAATCAGTCAACAATTTTTCCTACAATTACATGATAATTTAAAGCTTTTTATCCCTCTTTAAATATCAAGTTGACTTGTGATACTTATCATACCATTAGAAGCTTATATGTCTCTTCTTTTGCCAGGAAGGTATAGAAAAAATTCTGCTCTCAGTACCTTTACAACCATCATTATATGGGTATGGCTGTCAGTCTGTACATTGTGTGCACATGATGACCCTGCAGAAAATGCAGTATGTAGATTATTCTATAATCTAAATGATAAGAAGGAACACTTATGATATGCATCAAATGGTAAGGAAATGAAAGAGGAATAAGATGAGAAATAGAAAGAAAATTTACTGTTGTTGTGATTTTAGTGGGATTACATTAGGAGCAGGAAGGCCAGGACAGGAAGCCACCCCCACCAACTTGGCTTGGCCCTTGTTTATGTGGAAGAAATTCAAGAACAACTGCACCTGATTTTCTTGTTATATGATCATGGGGTGGATGACTTTTGTACAGATGATAGGTAAAAAGGAAGAGTATTTTCAAAGGAAAACACCTTCAATATCTCACCCACCTGTGCCAGCCCTTCTCCCTCACACTTATCTTTAGTGTATGCAGTGAAATATTTCTATGTTCACAACCGATGCCTTGCCTGAGCATGAAATAAGAGTCAAGAGTGAAAGTAAGTTTAAGATAAAGAAACCAAACCTTCATTGTCCTCCCCAATCATCCTAGCAACTCTCACTCATTACACCACAATTTTAGTGTGTGCATTGAGTTTATTTCTAAATACATTCACATTATTCATCATTAACACTGTAGCTCTGTGTGTGAAATAAAAGAAGAGTGTGAAGCCAAGTTGAGCAGAGGGAAACATCTTCATGTCTTTCTGTTACTGGAAGCTGTCAGGCATATCATCCAAACCCTCCCATTACCTCTTACTCAGCAGTGGATCAGGCCAATGCCAAGGTATTATGTTTCAGGCTGTCATTTTCACCAAAGAGATTTAAATGTTTAAAGCAAGCTAAAACTGTTATCATTACCTTTGTGTCAAATTCAAGCTTTCTAAGAAGACATCTGTCTGTCTGGGTTAATTTGCTTTCTTTCTGTATGCCAAATAACTTAATCTAGGAGTGTAAGAGATATATATTACACTGGAAATGTGCATTTGTTCCTTGGTGTAAAGTTTCAGGTTTTGGCCAAAGATAAATCCCCTAATGAACAAACTGCTTGGTCCCACTGACTTGCAAGCAAAGCTGGTCCAAGTTATGCAGTCATTATGAATGCATGATTGAAAAGATTTTACTTTGTGAATGTTTGTTAACAATACAGCAAGAACAAGTGGAACTGAGGGCCTTTCAAGTTTGTGACAGGAGGTACAACCTGCAGGACTCAAGTGGCACAACCCTTACAAAGTGGCTGGACCAACATGTTGTAATCTTCTATTTTAAGTTAGTGTTCACTTAATTCTCCCCAGAATACAGTTGCTTGTGCACTGCAGAAGGCTATACCTTTAATACAGTGACTGAAGTTGGGGTCTTGAGTTTCAGTGACGAAGTACCCAAAGGCAGCAATTATTAAATCTTGATATTAATGATGAATTCCATTAGTAGTTGTAGAATGATACATAATATGCACAGTAAATGAAGTGATTATCAGGTAAAGAATGGTCAAATGAAATACGAATATCTGTAGTAGGAATGTTGAATGTTATGTGTGTGATAGCAGTGATCCTTTGAAAAACTAATGTTATTGTCATTATGTATGTCAGCCTGGATGGGCATGAGCACAGACGAGAACATCATCGATGCCCTGCTGCTGAATGCCTCCAGGCTTGGCCATGGCTACGCCATCACAAAACATCCTGAGGCTAGGGAGCTTGCTCTGGAAAAGGGTGTACCACTTGAAATCTGCCCCATCTCCAACCAGGTTAGCCTGAAGAGAGTAGTTGGTTTGTGATGTTACCCCAGAAACCTATATGAAGCTCCTGCAGTTTTGGGGCTCATGATCCAAATGGGAACAGGCAAGGTGGGCTCCTCTAGAGGGGAAGATCCTTTATAATGGTTTACTCCCTTCTGTCCATTGTTGAAGATACAGCCTTGTTAAAGATTTTATTTGCAGTGTTACCACTTGCATGTGCAGTCTGGAAACACCATAAAAGATATACAAACTATAAAAAGCAGATTAGCCACTATTTAACTAATACATGGAATCCTAGAACCAACACTTTACCACAGATAATTTTCCATTCTCATATCATGCCACCTCCTAGTTCAACAATATCATTAACCAAGCCAGCAAAATACACCTACCACATAGACATAGAAAGCAATAAAACCCAAACTTCCTCCAACAGGTTGTAGATCTTACAAAGCAAAATCAAACATTTAGGCAAAACAAACTGTAAACAAAACAATTACCAACCTAGTAAGACGAACAGCCAATTGGCATTCCTACCTTAACATGATGAAACACAAAACCAGCAACATCCACCTCTGGTGAATTATCAAGTAAAATCACACCTTTCACACAACT
Source organism: Panulirus argus (assembly GCA_038088735.1). Lineage (NCBI taxonomy): Eukaryota > Metazoa > Arthropoda > Malacostraca > Decapoda > Palinuridae > Panulirus > Panulirus argus. The sequence continues at coordinate 1,366 of JAYMFT010002637.1, read as the reverse complement.
CTAGCCCCCCACACATGAAGCTCTGCTTGCACAATGTAACAATATTATATCCCAGAAAACACTCAAATATTCTATTAAAACACTTTTCAAAAATTAACCACAAACCTACCACACCCCTTAACAAGACAGCCATGAAATGTTTTCACAAAATTTACCCCAACACATATGCTCTTTCACACTTTACTCCACAGAATCCTCAGTGCATGTAGGGCCTTAGCCTCTCTCCCACCCTGTAACTCACTTTAGCTCACATGGTTCTATCTGAAGTCAAGTCCATTGCCAGGTACCCAAAGCACCACACTTCTTCCAGCTCCCATCCTGTGACTTGGTTCAGCCCACATGGTTCCATCTGAAGTCAAGTCCATTGCTAGGTACCTAAAGCACTCCACTTCTTCCAGGTCTATCCCATTCAAACAAAGTCAAGTCCACTGCTAGGTACCTAAAGCACTCCACTTCTTCTAGGTCTACCCCATTCAAATTTACTATCAAACTTTCATGTCTCATCCCTCTGGTACACCACAGTCATATCACACATACTTGAAGAAGACCCAACTTCAATGAGAACAACCCAGTCCCCTACCTTCCTACTCTCACACATGCCTTATTCTCTTGGTAAAGCCTCTTCAACATTTAGTAACTTTCCATATACCTGATATATTCATAGCACCTTCCACAAGGCCTCTCTGTCAACCCTATCATACACTTTCTCCATATCCATAAATGCCACATACAGTGCATTCACTTTCTTCAAGTATTTCTCACACAAATTCATCACAGCAAACACCTGGTCCACATTCTCCACCTCACCACTCTGTTTCCCAGTCTTTGTTTTGTGCTTGCCACCACTCTTTCAATCTTCATTTTCCCATACACCTCACCATGTGTATTCCACAAACTTACACCTCTGTAGTACTAGCATTTACATTTCTTCCCCTTGCTTTCATATAAAGGCATTGTACAAGAATTCTGCCAGTTATCTGGCATCTCACTTTAGGCTATACAAATGTAAGAACAGCCCAACAATCCAATTGAAACTTACTAGATTCTTCCTACTAGTGATTTCACCATATGTGATAAGTCACATTCAGAAAGGCTGTCTCATCATCTGTGGATGGAAATGAGTACAGTGTCATCAAGAATCTTTTCAGTTCAAAGGAACCCATCATTTCCTTGCTACAGCATGGAGTAGTGTTGAAGCTACAGGAATCCCATGAAGAGCAGTTCTAAGGTTATATAGTAATAAAACATATAGGCTGTCAATGGACTGAACCAGGGCATGTGAAGCATCAGGGGTAAACCATGGAAAGGTCTGTGGGGCCTGGATGTGGATAGGGAACTGTGGTTTCAGTGCATTACACATGACAGC
>JAYMFT010002626.1:0-17306 GCA_038088735.1 Panulirus argus | reverse complement strand
TCATGTTTAATGCACCGAAACCACAGCTCCCTATCCACATCCAGGCCCCACAGGCCTTTCCATGGTTTACCCCAGACGCTTCACACGCCCTGATTCAGACCATTGACAGCACGTCGACCCCAGTATACCTCATCGTTCGAATTCACTCTATTCTGCGCACGCCTTTCACCCTCCTGCATGTTCAGACCCCGACCGCTCGAAATCTTTCACTACATCCTTCCAACTCCAATTTGGTCTCCCACTTCTCCTTGTTCCCTCCACCTCTTCTTTGTCAACCTTTCCTCACTCAGTTCCATATGTCCAATCCATTTCAACACACCCTCCTCTGCTCTCTCAACCACACTCTATTTATTACCACACATCTCTTTTACGATATTTACTCGATCAAACCACCTCGCCCCACATATCGTCCTTAAATATTTCATTTCCAACACACCCACCCTCCTCCGTACAACCCTGTCTATAGCCCATGCCTTGGAGCCATATAATATTGTCTAAAGATGTCTAATAAGAGAAAGTACTAGCTCTGCTTAATTTCAATGTCTCCAGTGGTTTTTGGTGCATTTATTTCTTCACGGTGAAGTGAAGTTTCTGCAGATGATGGACTCGACGTGCCCCTTCAACACTCTCCTGAACTTGGACCCTGGCCTTCGAGATTCCTGCAGTGTTTCCTCTCGTCTTCAATAAGTATACAAAGCAAAGGAGAGGCTGCGATACCTGATCACTTCTCTACTGGAACACGTGGTACTCGATCGTCTTGTCAACGTGTCAAGGCGGATTAGTAGGGACCTCACCTCTCCCAGCATTGTCAGGTCAAGTCGGAACAGCGTTAGGTTTCGTCATGATTGTCTTGGGAGGCGTCGCTTCTGAATTGCTGGGTAGAAATGTTTCCCCTACCTTTGTTCAGTTCTCTTTGTCTGAAAATGTCTAATAAACGAAAGTACAAACTTTTCTCAATTTCAATTTCTCCAGTGTTGTGTCGTGCATTTCTTTCTTTACGGGAAGTGAAGTTTCTGCATATAATGGACTCCACGTGCCCCTTCAAGACTTTCCTGAAGTTAGGCCCTGGCCTTCGAGATTCCTGCAGTGTTTCCTCTCGTCTTCAATATATATTCCAAGCAAAGGGGAGGCGGCGTATCTTGATGACATCTCTACTGGAACACGTGGTACTCGACCGTCTTGTCAACATATCAGGGCGGATTAGTGGGGACCTTACTTTGCCCAGACTAGTCAGTTCTACTCGGGTTCAGCGTTTGGTTTTATGATTGCCTAGGGAGACGTGGCTTCTGAATAGCTGGGTATAAAAGCTTCCCTTACCCTTGTTGAGCTCTCTTTCTCTGTCTGAACACGTCTAATAAGCGAAAGTGCTATCTGCTTAATTTCAATTTCTGCAGTGGTGTATCGTGCATTTATTTCTTGACGGTGAAGTGAAGTTTCTGCAGATAATGGACTCCATGTGCCCCTTCAAGCCTTTCCTGAAATTGGACCCTGGCCTTCGAGATTCCTGCAGTGTTTCCTTTCGTCTTCAATAACTATTCCAAGGAAAGGAGAGGCGGCTTTTCATGATGACATCTCTACTGCAACACGTGGTACTCAATCGTCTTGTCAACATTTCAGGCGGATTAATGGGGACCTTATTTCGCCAAGCCTAGTCAGGTCAAGTCGGGACAACGTTTGTTTTCGTCATGATTTCCTGGGGAGGCGTGGCTTCTGAATTGCTGGAATAAAAGCTTCCCGTACACTTGTTCAGTTCTCTTTCTCTGTCTGATGATGTTTAATAATCGAAAGTACAAACTCAGCTTAATCTCATTTTCTCAAGTGGTGTGTCGTGCATTTATTTCTTCACGGTGAATTGAATTTTAACCAGATAATGGATTCCACGTGCTCCTTCAACGCTCTCTTGATCTTGGACACTGGCCATCGATATTCCTGTTGTGTTTCCTCTCGTCTTCAATAAGTATACCAAGCAAAGGAGAGGTTTCCTTACATGATCATATCTCTACTGCAACACACATGGTACTCGATTGTCTTGTCAACGTGGCAGGGCGGACTAGTGGGGACCTTACTTCACCCAGCCTTGTTAAGTGAAGTCAGGACAGCGTTTGGTTTCGTCATGATTCCTTGGGGAGGCGTGGCTTCTGAATTGCTGGGTATAAAAGCTTCCCCTACCCTTGTTCAGTTCTCTTTCTCTGTCTGAAGATGTCTAATAAATGAAAGTACTAACTGTGCTTAATTTCATTTTCTGCAGTGATGTGTCGTGCATTTATTTCTTCACGGTGAATCGAAGTTTCTGCTGATAATGGACTCCACATACCCCTTCAAGCCTTTCCTGAACTTGGGCCCTGGACTTTGAGGTTCCTGCAGTGTTTCCTTCGTCTTCAATAACTATACCAAGCAAAGAAGAGGCGGCGTTTCCTAATGATATCGCTACTGGAACACGTGGTTCTCGATCGTCTTGTCAACGTGTCAGGGCGGATTAGTGGGGACCTCACCTCACCCAGTCATTTCAGGTCAAGTCAGGACAGCTTTTGGTTGCGTCATGATTGCCTGGGGAGGTGTTCCTTCTGAATTACAGGGTATAAAAGCTTCTCCTACCCTTGTTCAATTCTCTTTCTCTGTCTGAAGATGTCTAATAAACGAGAGTACTAACTCATCTTAATTTCAATTTTTCCAGTAGTGTTTCGTGCATTTATTTCTTCATGGTGAAGTGAAGTTTCTGCACATAATGGACTCCAAGTGTCCCCTCAAGACTTTCCTGAACTTGGACCCTGGTCTTCGAGATTCCCGCAGTGTTTCCTTTCGTCTTCAATAAGTAAACAAAGCAAAGGAGAGGCGGCGTTTCCTGGTAACATCTCTACTGGAACACGTGGTACTTGATCGTTTTGTCAACGTGTCATGACGTATTAGTGGGGACCTCAACTCACCCAGACTTGTCAGGTGAAGTCGGGACAGCGTCTGGTTTCGTCTTTATTGCTTGGGGTGGCGTGGCTTCTGAATTGCTGGGCATAAATGCTTCCCCTCCCCTTGTTCAATTCTTTCTCTGTCTGAAGAAGTCTAATAAACGAAAGTACTAACTGTGTTTAAATTCAATTTTTCCAGTAGTGTGTCGTGTATTTATTTCTTCGCGATGAAGTGTAGTTTCTGTAGATAATGGACTCCACTTGCCCCTTCAAGACTTTTCTGAACTTGCACACTGGCCTTCGAAATTCCTGCAGTGTTTCATTTCGTCTGCAATAAGTATAATAAGCAAAGGAGAGGCGGCGTTTCCTGATGACATATCCACTGGAACACGTGGTACTCATTCGTCTTTTCAACGTGTCAGGGCGGATTAATAGGGAACTCGTCTCACCCACCCTTGTCAAATCAAGTCGGGAGAGCGCTTAGTTTCGTCAAGATTGCCTGGGGAGGCGTGGCTTTTGAATTCCTGGGTACAAAATCTTACCCTACCCTTGTTCAATTTTCTTTCTCTGTCTGAAGATGTCTAATAAACGAAAGTACTAACTCTGCTTAATTTCAATTTCTCCAGTGGTTTTTGGTGCATTTATTTCTTCGCGGTGAAGTGAAGTTTCTGCAGATGATCGACTCCACGTGCCCCTTCAAGACTTTCCAGAAAATGGGCCCTGGACTTCGAGATTCCTGCAGTGTTTCCTCTCGTCTTCAATAAGTATAGCAAGCAAAGGAGAGGCGGCGATACCTGACCACATTACTACTGGAACACGTGGTACTCGATCGTCTTGTCAACGTGTCAAGGCGGATTAGTAGGGACCTCACCTCTCCCAGCCTTGTCAGGTCAAGTCGGAACAGCGCTTGTTTTCGTCATGATTGCCTTGGGAGACGTGGCTTCTGAATTGCTGGGTATAAATGCTTCCCCTACCTTTGTTGAATTCTCTTTCTCTGTCTGAAGATGTCTAATAAACGAAAGTACAAACTTTTCTCAATTTCAATTTCTCCAATGTTGTGTTTGGTTCCTGGCCTTCGAGATTCCTTCAGTGTTTCCTCTCGTCTTCAATATATATTCCAAGCAAAGGAGAGGCGGCGTTTCCAGATGATATCTCTACTGGAACACGTGGTACTCGATCGTCTTGTCAACATATCAGGGAGGATTAGTGGGGACCTTACTTTGCCCAGACTTTTCAATTTTAGTCGAGTTCAGCGTTTGGTTTTGTGATTGCCTGGGGAGGCATTGCATCTGAATTGCTGGGTATAAAAGCTTCCCCTACCCTTGTTCAATTCCCTTTCTCTGTGTGAATATGTTTAGTAAACGAAAGTAATAAATGTGCTTAATTTCAATTTCTCCATTCATGTGTCGTGTATTTATTTCTTCATGGTGAAGTGAAGTTTCTGCAGATAATGGGCTCCGCGTGCCCCTTCAAAACCTTCCTGAACTTGGACCCTGGCCTTCGAAATTCCAGGAGTGTTTCATTTCCTCTGCAATAAGAATAATAAGCAAAGGAGAGGCGGCGTTTCCTGATGACATATCCACTGGAACAAGTGGTACTCGATCGTCTTTTCAACGTGTAAGGGCCGGTTAGTGGGGAACTCATTTCACCCAGCCTTTTCAAATGAAGTCGGGACAGCGTTTCGTTTCGTGAAGATTGCCTGGGGAGGCGTGGCTCTTGAATTCCTGGTTACGAAAGCTTCCCCTACTCTTGTTCAATTTTCTTTCTCTGTCTGAAGATGTCTAATAAACGAAAGTACTAACTCTGCTTAATTTCAATTTCTCCAGTGGCTTTTGGTGCATTTATTTCTTCACGGTGAAGTGAAGTTTCTGCAGATGATCGACTCCACGTGCCCATTCAAGACTTTCCTGAACTTGGGCCCTGGCCCTCGAGATTCTTGCAGTGTTTCCTCTCGTCTTCAATATATATTCCAAGGAATGGAGTGGCGGCGTTTCCTGATGACATCTCTACTGGAACACGCGGTACTCGATCGTCTTGTCAACATGTAAGGGCGGATTAGTGGGGACCTTACTTTGCCCAGACTTGTCAGTTCTACTCGGGTTCAGAGTTTGGTTTTATGATTGCCTGGGAAGGCGTGGCTTCTGAATTGCTGGGTATAAAAGCTTCCCCTACCCTTGTTTAGCTCTCTCCCCCTCTGTCTGAACACGTCTAATAAACGAAAGTACTAACTGCTTAATTTCAGTTTCTGCAGTGGTGGGTCGTGCATTTATTTCTTTACGGTGAAGTGATGTTTCTGCAGATAATGGACTCCACTTGCCCCTTCAAGCCTTTCCTGAAATTGGACCCTGGCCTTCGAGATTCCTGCAGTGTTTCCTCTCGTCTTCAATAAATATACCAAGGAAAGGAGAGGCGGCTTTTCCTGATGACATCTCTACTGGAACACGTGGTACTCAATCATCTTGTCAACATTTCAGGGCGTATTAGTGGGGACCTTATTTCGCCAAGCCTTGTCAGGTCAAGTCGGGACAACGTGTGTTTTCGTCATGATTTTCTGGGAAGGCGTGGCTTCTGAATTGCTGGAATAAAAGCTTCCCGTACCCTTGTTCAGTTCTCTTTCTCTGTCTGAAGATGTTTAATAATCGAAAGTACAAAGAGAGCTTAATCTCAGTTCCTCAAGTGGTGGTCGTGCATTATATCTTCACGGTGAATTGAATTCTCTCCAGATAATGGATTCCACGTGCCCCTTTAACGCTCTCTTGAACTCGGACCCTGGCCTTCGATATTCCTGTGGTGTTTCCTCTCGTCTTCAATAAGTATACCAAGCAAAGGAGAGATTTCCTTACATGATCATATCTCTACTCGAACACGTGGTACTCGATCATCTTGTCAACGTGTTAGGGCGTATTAGCGGGGACCTTACTTCACCCAGCCTTGCTAAGTCAACTCGGGACAGCGTTTGGTTTCGTCATGATTGCTTGGGGAGGCGTGGCTTCTGAATTGCTGGGTATAAAAGCTTCCCCTACCCTTGTTCAATTTCCTTTCTCTGTCTGAAGATGTCTAATAAAGGAGAGTACTAACTGTGCTTAATTTCAATTTGTGAAGTAATGTGTCGTGCATTTATGTCTTTAAGGTGAAGTGAGGTTTTTGCAGATAATGGACTGCACGTGCCCCTTCAAGACTTTCCTGAACTTGGACCCTGGCCTTCGATATCCCTGCAGTGTTTTCTCTTGTCTTCAGTAAGTATACCAAGCAAAGGAAAGGCGGCGTTTCCTGATGACATCTCTACTGGAACACGTGGTACTCGATCGTCTTGTTAACGTGTCATGGCGGATTAGTGGGGACCTTACTTCGCCAAGCCTTGTTATTTCAAGTCGGGACAGCGTTTGTTTTCGTCATGATTACCTTAGGAGGCGTGGCTTCTGAATTGATAGTATAAAAGCTTTCCCTACCCTTGTTAAGTTCTCTATCTCCGTCTGAATAAGTTTAGTAAACGAAAGTAAAGACTCTGCTTTATCTCATTTTCTCAAGAAGTGTGTCATGCATTTATTTCTTCCCGGTGAATTGAAGTTTCTGCAGATAATGGACTCCAAGTGCCCCTTCAACACTCTTAAACTTGGACCCTGGCCTTCGATATTCCTGTGTTGTTTCCTCTCGTCTTTAATAAATTTACAATGGAAAGAAGAGGCTTCCTTACATGATCACATGTGTACTGGAACACGTGTTACTCGTTCGTCTTGTTAACGTGTCAGGGCGTATTAGTGGGGACCTTACTTCACCCAGCCTTGCTAAGTCAACTCGGGACAGCGTTTGGATTCGTCATGATTTCTTGGGGAAGCGTGGCTTCTGAATTGCTAGGTATAAAAGCTTCCCCTACCCTTGTTCAATTCTCTTTATCTGTCTGAAAATGTCTAAAAACGAAATTACTAACTGTGCTTAATTTCAATTTCTCCAGTGGTGTATTCATTTCTTCATGGTGAAGTGAAGTTTCTGCAGATAATTGACTCCTTGTGCCCCTTCAACACTCTCCTGAACTTGGACCCTAGACTTCGAGACTCCTGCAGTCTATCCTCTCGTCTCCAATAAGTATACCAAGCAAAGGAGAGGCTGCGTTTCGTGATGACATCTCTACTGGAACACCCAGCCTTTTCAGGTCAAGTCGGGATTGCGTTTGGTTTCGTCATGATTGCCTGGGGAGGTGTTCTTCTGAATTTCAGGGTATAAAAGCTTACCCTACCCTTGTTTAATTCTCTTTCTCTGTCTGAATATGTCTAATAAACGAAAGTACTAACTCTGCTTAATTTCAATTTTTCCAGTGGTGTGTCGTGCATTTATTCCTTTATGGTGAAGTGAAGTTGCTGCAGATAATGGACTCCAAGAGCTCCTTCAAGACTTTCCTGATATTGGTCCCTGGCCTTCGAGATTCCTGCAGTGTTTTCTTTCATCTTCAATAAGTATACCAAGTAAAGGAGAGGCGGCGTTTCCTGATAACATCTCTACTGGAACACGTGGCACTCGATCGTCTTGTCAACGTGTCAGGACGTATTCGTGGGGACCTCACCTCACCCAGACTTGTCAGGTCAAGTCGGGACAGCGTTTGGTTTCGTCGTTATTGCGTGGGGAGGCGAGGCTGCTGAATTGCTGGATATAAATGCTTCCCCTCCCCTTGTTCAATTCTCTTTCTCTGTCTGAAGATGTTTAGTGTACGAAAGTACTAAAAAAATGTTCTTATTTTCAGTTTTTCCAGTGATGTGTTGTGCATTTAATACTTCGCGGTGAAGTGTAGTTTCTGCAGATAATGGACTTCACGTGCCCCTTCAAGACTTTCCTGAACTTGGACCCTGGCCTTCGAAATTCCTGCAGTTTTTCATTTCGTTTTCAATAAGTATAACAAGCAAAGGAGAAGCGGCGTTTCCTGATGACATATCTACTGGAACACGTGGTACTCGATCGTCTTTTCAACGTGTCAGGGCGTATTAGTGGGGAACTCATCACACCCAGCCTTGTCATATCAAGTCGGGACAGCGTGTGGTTTCGTCAAGATTGCCTGGGGAGGCGTGGCTTTTGAATTGCTGGGTATAAAAGCTTCTCCTATATTTGTTCAATTTTCTTTCTTTGTCTGAAGATGTCTAATAAACGAAAGTACTAAGTCTGTTTAATTTCAATTTCTCCAGTGGTTTTTGGTGCATTTATTTCTTCACGCTGAAGTAAAGTTTCTGCAGATGATCGACTCCACGTGCCCCTTCAACACATTCCTGAACTTGGGCCCTGGCCCTCGAGATTCTTGCAGTGTTTTCTCTCGTCTTCAATAAGTATACAAAGCAAAGGAGAGGCTGCAATATCTGATCACATCTCTACTGGAACACGTGGTACTCGATCGTCTTGTCAACGTGTCAAGGCAGATTATTAGAGACCTCACCTCTCCCAGCCTTGTCAGGTGAAGTCGGAACAGCGTTTGGTTTCGTTATGATTGCCTTGGGAGGAGTGGCTTGTGAAATGCTCGGTATGAATGCTTCCCCTACCTTTGTTCAGTTCTCTTTCTCTGTCTGAAGATGTGTAATAAACGAAAGTACAAACATTTCTCAATTTCAATTTCTCCAGTGTTGTGTCATTCATTCACTTCTTTACAGGGAAGTGAAGTTTCTGCAGATAATGGACTCCATGTGCCCCTTCAAGACTTTCCTGCAGTGTTTCCTCTCATCTTCAATATATATTCCAAGCAAAGAAGAGGCGGCGTTTTCTGATGACATCTCTACTGGAACACGTGGTACTCGATCGTCTTGTCAACATGTCAGGGCGGATTAGTGGGGACCTTACTTTGCCCAGATTTGTCAGTTCTACTCGGGTTCAGCGTTTGGTTTTATGATTGCCTGGGAAGGCGTGGCTTCTGAATTGCTGGGTATTAAAGCTTCCCCTACCCTTGTTCAGCTCTCTCTTTCTGTCTGAACACGTCTAATAAACGAAAGTACTAACTGCTTCATTTCATTTTCTGCAATATTGGGTCGTGCATTTATTTCTTTACGGTGAAGTGAAGTTTCTGCAGATAATGGAATCTACGTGCCCCTTCAAGCAATTCCGGAAATTGGACCCTGGCCTTCGAGATTCCTGCAGTGTTTCCTCTTGTCTTCAATAAGTATACCAAGGGAAGAAGAGGCGGCTTTTCCTGATGACATCTCTACTGGAACATGTGGTACTCAATCGTCTTGTCAACATGTCAGAGCGTATTAGTTGGGACCTTATTTCGCCAAGCCTTGTCAGGTCAAGTCGGGACAACGTTTGTTTTTTGTCATGATTTCCTGGGGAGGCGTGGCTTCTTAATTGCTGGAATAGAAGCTTCCCGTACCCTTGTTCAGTTCTCTTTCTCTGTCTGAAGATGTTTAATAATTGAAAGTTTAAACTGAGCTTAATCTCAGTTTCTCAAGTGGTGTGTCGTGCATTTATTTAGTCACGGTGAATTGAATTTTTACCAGATAATGGATTCTACGTGCCCCATCAACGCTCTCTTGAACTTGGACCCTGCTCTTCGATATTCCTGTGGTGTTTCCTCTCGTCTTCAATAAGTATACCAAGCAAAGGAGAGATTTCCTTATATGATCATATCTCTACTGGAACACGTGGTACTCGATCGTCTTGTCAACGTGTCAGGGCGTATTAGTGGGGATCTTACTTCTCCCATCCTTGTTAAGTCAAGTCGGGACAGTGTTTGGTTTCGTCAAGATTGCTTGGGGAGGCGTGGCTTCTGAATTGCTGGGTATAATAGCTTCCCCTACCCTTGTTCAATTCTCTTTCTCTGAAGATGTCTAATAAAGGAAAGTACTAACTGTGCTTTATTTCAATTTCTGATGTGATGTGTCGTGCATTTATATATTTAGGGTGAAGAGAGGTTTTTGCAGATAATGGACTCCACATGCCCCTTCAAGACTTTCCTGACTTGGACCCTGGCCTTCGAGATTCCTGTAGTGTTTTCTCTTGTCTTCAGTAAGTATACCAAGCAAAGGAGAGGCGGCGTTTCCTGAGGACATCTCTACTGGAACACGTGGTACTCAATCGTCTTGTTAACGTGTAAGGGCGTATTAGTGATGACCTTATTTTGCCCAGCCTGTCAGGTCTAGTCGGGACAGCGTTTGGTTTCATGATTGCCGGGGGAGGCGTGGCTTATGAATTGTTGGGTATAAAAGTTTTCCCTACCCTTGTTCAGTTCTCTTTCTCTTTCTGAAGACGTCTAATAAACGAAAATACTAACTGGTTCATTTCGGTTTCTGCAGTGATGTGTCGTGCATTTATTTCTTGACGGTGAAGTGAAGTTTCTGCAGATAATGGATTCCGCGTGTCCCTTCAAGACTTTCCTGAAATTGGACCCTGGCCTTCGAGATTTCAGCAGTGTTTCCTCTCGTCTTCAACTAGTATACCAAGCAAAGCGGAGGCGGCGTTTCCTGATGACATCTCTACTGAAACACGTGGTACTCGATCGTCTTGTCAACGTGTCAGAGCGTATTGGTGGGGACCTCACCTCACCCAGCCTTTTCAGGTCAAGTCGGGACAGCGTTTGGTTTCGTCATGATTGCCTGGGGAGGTGTTGCTTCTGAATTACAGGGTATAAAAGCTTCCCCTACCCTTGTTCAATTCTCTTTCTCTGTCTGAAGATGTCTAATAAAGGAAAGTACTAACTCTGCTTAATTTCAGTTTCTCTAGTGGTGTGTCGTGCATTTATTTCTTTATGGTGAAGTGAAGTTTCTGCAGATAATGGACTCCAAGGGCCCTTCAAGACTTTCCTGAAATTGGACCCTGGCCTTCGAGATTCCTGCAGTGTTTCCTTTCGTCTTCAATAAGTATACCAAGCAAAGGAGAGGCGGCGTTACCTGATCATATCTGTACTGGAACACGTGGTACTCGATCGTCTTGTCATCATGTCATGGCGGATTAGTGGGGACCTTACCTCTTCCAGTCTTATCAGGTGAAGTCGTGACACCGTTTGGTTTCGTCATGATTGCCTGGGAAGGCATGGCTTCCGAATTACTGGGTATAAAATCTTCCCCTACCCTTGTTCAATTCTCTTTCTCTGTCTGAAGATGTTTAGTAAACAAAAGTACTAAATGTGCTTAATTTCAATTTCTGCAGTGATGTGCCGTGCATTTATTTCTTCAAGGTGAAGTGTAGTTTCTGCAGATAATGGACTCCACGTGCCCCTTCAAGACATTCCTGAACTTGGACCCTGGCCTTCGAGATTCCTGCAGTGTTTTCTCTTGTCTTCAGTAAGTATACCAAGCAAAGGACAGGCGGCGTTTCCTGATGACATATCTACTGGAACACGTGGTACTCGATCGTCTTTTCAACGTGTTAGGGCGTATTAGTGGGGAATCCATCTCATCTAGCCTTGTCAAATCAAGTCGGGACTGCGTTTGGTTTCGTCATGATTGCTTGGGGAGGCGTGGCTTCTGAATTGTTGGGTATAAAAGCTTCTCCTACCCTTGTTCAGTTCTCTTTCTCTGTCTGAAGATGTCTAATAAAGGAAAGTACTATCTGTGCTTAATTTCAATTTCTGCAGTGATGTGTCGTGCATTTATATCTTTAAGGTGAAGAGAGGTTTTTGCAGATAATGGACTCTACGTGCCCCTTCAACACTTTCCTGATCTTGGACCCTGGCCTTCGAGATTCCTGCAGTGTTTTCTCTTGTCTTCAGTAAGTATACCAAGCAAAGGAGAGGCGGCGTTTCCTGGTGACATCTCTACTGGAATGCGTGGTACTCGATCGTCTTGTCAACGTGCCAGGGTGTATTAGTGGGGAACATACTTTGCCCAGCCTTTTCAGGTCTAGTCGGGACAGCGTTTGCTTTCATGATTGCCGGGGGAGGCGTGGCATCTGAATTGCTGGGTATAAAAGCTTTCCCTACCCTTGTTCAATTCTCTTTCTCTTTCTGAAGACGTCTAATAAACGAAAATACTTACTGCTTAATTTCAGTTTCTGCAGTGATGTGTTATGCATTTATTTCTTGACGGTGAAATGAAGTTTCTGCAGATAATGGACTCCGCGTGTCCCTTGAAGACTTTCCTGAAATTGGAACATGGCCTTCGTGATTCCAGCAGTGTTTCCTCTCATCTTCAACAATTATACCAAGCAAAGGAGAGGCGGCGTTTCCTGATGACGTCTCTACTGGAACACGTGGTACTCGATCGTCTTATTAACGTGTCAGGGCGGATTAGTGGGGACCTTACTTCGCCAAGCCTTATCATTTCAAGTCGGGACAGCGTTTTGTTTTTGTCGTGATTACCTGGGGAGGCTTGGCTTCTGAACTGATGGTGTAAAAGCTTCCCCTACCCCTGTTCAGTTCTCTTTACCTGTCTGAACATGTTTAGTAAAAGAAAGTACAAACTCTGCTTAATCCCATTTTCTCAAGAGGTGTGTCTTGCTTTTATTTCTTCACGATGAATTGAAGTTTCTGCAGATAATGGACTCAACGTGCCCCTTTAACACTCTCTTGATCTTGGACCCTGGCCTTCGATATTCCTGTGATGTTTCCTCTCGTCTTTAATAAGCATACAGTGCAAAGAAGAGACTTCCTTACATGATCACATCTCTCCAGGAACACGTGGTACTCGTTCGTTTTCTTAACGTGTCATGGAGGATTAGTGGGGACCCCACTACGCCCAGCCTTGTCAGGTAAAGTCGGGACAGCATTTGGATTCGTCATGATTGCTTGGGGAGGCGTGGCTTCTGAATTGCTAGGTATAAAAGCTTCCTCTACCCTTGTTCAATTCTCTTTCTCTGTCTGAAGGTGTCTAATAAACGAAATTACTAACTGTGCTTAATTTCAATTTCTCCAGAAGTGTTTCTTGCATTAATTTCTTCACGGTGAAGTGATGTTTCTGCAGATAATTGACTCCTTGTGCCCCTTCATCACTTTCCTTAACTTGGACCCTGGCCTTCGAGATTCCTGCAGTCTTCCCTCTCGTCTTCAATAAGTATACCAAGCAAAGGAGAGGCGGCGTTTCCTGATGACATCTCTACTGGAACACGTGGTACTCGATCGTCGTGTCAACATGTCAAGGCCCGATTACTGGGGAACTTATTTCGCCAAGCATTGTCAGGTCAAGTCGGGACAACGTTTGTTTTCGTCATGACTTCCTGGGGAGGCGTGGCTTCTGAATTGATGGAATAAAAGTTTCCCCTAACCTTGTTCAGTTCTCTTTCTCTGACTGAAGATGTTTAATAATCGAAAGTACAAACTGAGCTTAATCTCAGTATCTCAAGTCGTGTATCGTGCATTTATTTCTTCACGGTGATTTGAATTTTCTCCAGATAATGGATACTACGTTCCTGTTCAAAGCTCTCTTGAACTTGGACCCTGGCCTTCGATATTCCAGTGGTGTTTCCTCTCGTCTTCCATAAGTATACCAAGCAAAGGAGAGGTTTACTTATATGATCACATCTCTACTAGAACACGTGGTACTCGATCGCCTTGTCAACGTGTCAGGCCGTATTAGTGAGGGCCTTACTTCACCCAGCCTTGTTAAATCAAGTCGGGACAGCGTTTGGTTTCGTCATGATTGCTTGAGAAGGAGTGGCTTCTGAATTGCTGGGTATTAAAGCTTCCCCTACCCTTGTTGAATTCTCTTTCTCTGTCTGAAGATGTCTAATAAAGGTAGGTACTAACTGTGCTTAATTTTAATTTCTTCAGTGATGTACCTTGTATTTACAAATTTAAGGTGAAGTGAGGTGTTTGCAGAGAATGGACTCCACGTGCTCCTTCACGACTTTCCTGAACTTGGACTCTGGCCTTCGAGATTCCTGCAGTGTTTTCTCTTGTCTTCAGTAAGTATACCATGCAAAGGAGAGGCGGCGTTTCCTGATGACATCTCTACTAGAACACGTGGTACTCGATCGTCTTGTCAACATGTCAGGGCGGATTAGTGGGGACCTCACCTCACCCAGCCTTTTCAGGTCAAGTTGCGACAGCGTTTGGTTTCGTAATGATTGCCTGGGGAGGTGTTGCTTCTGAATTACAGGGTATAAAAGCTTCCCCTACCTTTGTTCAATTCTCTTTCTCTGTCTGAAGATGTCTAATAAACGAAAGTACTAACTCTGCTAAATATCAATTTCTCCAGTGGTGTTTCGTGCATTTATTTCTTCATGGTGAAGTAAAGTTTCTGCAGATAATGAACTCCACGTGCCCCTTCAAGACTTTCCTGAAATTGGACAAAGGCCTTCGAGATTCCTGCAGTGTTTCCTTTCGTCTTCAATAAGTATACCAAGCAAAGGAGAGGCGGCGTTTCCTGATGACATCTTTATTGGAACACGTGGTACTTGATCGTCTTGTCAATGTGTCAGGACGTATTAGTGGGGACCTCACCTCACCCAGACTTGTCAGGTCAAGTCGGGACAGCGTTTGGTTTCGTTATGATTGCGTGGGGAGGCGTGGCTTCTTAATTGCTGGGTATAAATGCTTCCCCTACCCTTGTTCAATTCTCTTTCTCTGTTTGAAGATGTCTAATAAACGAAAGTACTAACTGTGCTTAACTTCAATTTCTCCAATGGTGTGTCGTGTATTCATTTCTTCACGGTGAAGTGAAGTATCTGCAGATAATGGACTCCACTTGCCCCTTCAAGACTTTCCTAAACTTGGACTCTGGCCTTCGAAATTCCTGCAGTCTTTCCTTTCGTCTTCAATAAGTATACAAAGCAAAGGAGAGGCGGCGTTTCCTGATGACATCTGTACTGGAACACGTAGTATTCGATCGTATTGTCAACGTTTCAGGGCGCATTAGTGGGGACCTCACCTTACCCAGCCTTGTCATATCAAGTCAGGACAGCGTTTGGTTTCGTCATGATTTTGTGTGGCGGCCTGGCTTCTGAATTGCTGGTATGAAAACTTCCCCTATCCTTATTCAGTTCTCTTTCTCTGTCTGAAGATGTCTAATAAACGAAAGAACTAACTGTGCTTAATTTCAATTTCTAAATTGGTTTTTCGTGCATTCATTTCTTTACGGTGAAGTGAAGTTTCCTGAACTTGTGTCCTGGCCTTCGAGATTCCTACACTGTTTCATCTCGTCTTCAATATATATTTAAAGCAAAGGAGAGGCGACGTATCATGATGATATCTGTACTGGAACACGAAATTATACCAAGTAAAGGAGAGGCTGCGTTTCCTGATGACACCTCTACTGGAACACGTGGTACTCGATCGTCTTGTCAACATGCTAGGGCGTATTATTTGTGGGGACCTTACTTTGCCCAGATTTGTCAGTTATTGTCGGGTTCAGCGTTTGGTTTCATGATTGCCTGGGGAGGCTTGCTTTTGAATTGCTAGGTATAAAACTTTCCCCTACCCTTGTTCAGCTCTCTTTCTCTGTTTGAACACGTCTAATAAACGAAAGTTCTAGCTGCCTAATTTCAATTCATACAGTGATGTGTCGTGCATTTATTTCTTGACGGTGAAGTGCAGTTTCTGCAGATAATGGACTCCACGTGCCCCTTCAAGACTTTCCTGAACTTGGAACCTGGCCTTCGAGATTCCTGCAGTGTTTCCTCTCGTCTTCAATAAGTATAAGAAACAGATGAGAGGCGGCGTTTCCTGATGACATATCTACTGGAACACGCGGTACTCGATCGTCTTGTCATCATGTCAGGATGTATTAGTGGGGACTTTGTTTCGCCAAGCCTTGTCAGGTCAAGTCGGGACGGCGTTTGTTTTCGTCATGATTACTTGGGGAGGCATGGCTTCTGAATTGATGGTATAAAAGCTTCCCCTACCCTTGTTCAGTTTTCTTTTTCAGTCTGAAGATGTTTAATAATCGAAAGTACAAACTGTGCTTAATATCAATTTCTCAAGTGGTGTGTTGTGCATTTATTTCTCCAGATAATGGATTCCACGTGCCCCTTCAATACTCTCTTGAACTTGAACCCGGGACTTCGATATTCCTGTGGTGTTTCCTCTCGTCTTCAATAAGTATACAAAGCAAAAGAGAGACTTCTTACATGATTACATCTCTATTGGAACACATGGTACTCGATCGTATTGTCAACGTGTCAGGGCGGATTAGAGAGGACCTTACTTCACCCAGCCTTGACAAGTCAAGTCGGGACAGCGTTTGGTTTCTCATGATTCCTTGAGGAGGCGTGGCTTCTTAATTACTGGGTATAAAACCTTCCCATACCCTTGTTCAATTCTCTTTCTCTGTCTGAAGATGTCTAATAAACGAAAGTACTAACTGTGCTTAATTTGAATTTCTCCAGTGGTGTGTCGTGCATTTATTTCTTCATGGTGAAGTGAAGTTTCTGCAGATAATGGACTCCACGTGCCCTTTCAAGACTTTCCTGAACTTGGACTCTGGTCTTCGAAATTCCTGCAGTGTTTCCTTTCGTCTTCAATAAGTATACCAAGCAAAGGAGAGGCGACGTTTCCTGATGACATCTCTACTGGAACACGCGGTACTCGATCGTCTTGTCAACGTGTCAGGACGGATTAGTGGGGACCTCACCTCACCCAGCCTTGTCAAATCAAGTCTGGACAGCGTTTGGTTTCGTCATGATTGCGTGGGGAGGCGTGGCTTCTGAATTACTGGTATAAGAACTTCCCCTACCCTTGTTCAATTCTCCTACTCTGTCTGAAAATGTCTAATAAACGAAAGTACTAACTGTGCTTAATTTCAATTTCTCCATTGGTTTTTCGTGTATTTTTTTCTTTCCGGTGAAGTGAAGTTTCTGCAGATAATGGACTCCATGTGCCACTTCAAGACTTTCCTGAACTTGGACCCTGGTATTCGAGATTCCTGCAGTGTTTCATCTCGTCTTCAATATATATTTCAAACAAAGGAGAGGCGGCGCTTCATGATGATATCTGTACTGGAACACGTCGTTGTTGATCGGCTTGTCAACATGCTAGGGCGGATTAGTGGGGACCTCACTTTGCCCAGACTTGTCAGTTATTGTAGGATTCAGCGTTTGGTTTCATGATTGCCTGGGGAGGCGTGGTTTCTGAATTGCTGGGTATAAAACTTTCCCCTACCCTTGTTCAGCTCTCTTTCTCTATCTGAACATGTCTAATAAACGAAAGTTCTAATTCCTTAATGTCAATTCATGCAGTGATGTGGTAATGTATTTATTTCTTGACTGTGAAGTGCAGTTTCTGCAGAAAATGGGCTCCACATGCCCCTTCAAGACTCTGCTGAACTTGGACCCTGGCCTTCGAGATTCCTGCAGTGTTTCCTCTCGTCTTCAATAAGTATACCAAACAAAGGAGAGGCGGCGTTTCCTGATGATATATCTACTGGAATATTTGGTACTCGATCGTCTTGTTAGCGTGTCAGGACGTATTAGTGGGGGCCTCACCTCTCCCAGCCATGTCAGGCCAAGTTGGAACAGCGTTTGGTTTTGTCATGATTGCCTGGGAATGCGTTGCTTCTGAATTCCTGG